>CAWUFW010004613.1:1200000-1501592 GCA_963921515.1 Calotriton arnoldi | reverse complement strand
TGGGAGGGACCCTCCGGTCTTGTCCAGGCAGCGGAAGCGGCTCTTCAGGAGACCAAAGGTCCGCTCAATCACTCTCCTGGTCCGACCATGTGCCTCATTGTAGCGCATCTGGGCAGGTGTCACAGGGTTCCTGAGGGGTGTCAGCAACCACGGCATGTTGGGGTATCCCGAGTCACCTACGGACAGACAAGTGCACATTAGCTGACTTGGAAAAGTGGGCGGAATACTACAGATCAGATCACACACAATGGCACAAAGTCAGTACACACCGACAAGCCAGGCACGCTGGTTCTGCATCTGTGCCATCATCCTGGGGATGCGACTACTCCTCATCACAAAGGCATCGTGTGCTGAACCAGGGAAACGGGCACACACGTGTGTGATGGTCATGTCTGCAAGACACACCACCAGTGCATTGACCGAGTGGTAGTGCTTGCGGTTCCTGTAGGCCTGCTCCTGGGCCTGTGGTGGTACCAAAGCCACATGTGTCCCATCAATGGAGCCAATTACATGCGGCATCCTCCCCAGGGCATAAAAGTCACTCTTCACGTCAGTGAGTCGTCGCAGTCTAGGGAAATAGATGTACCGGTTCAGGAAGAGCAACATTGCCGCCAAAACATCGCGGAGCACACGGCTGAACATGGTCTGTGACATCCCACCAGCAGTCGCCACAGTATGTTGGAAGGTACCGGTGGCAAAGAAGTGTAGGGCTGCCATCACCTTCACCTTGGGGGTCAGCGCTGTAGGATACGGCCGGCCAGGCTGCAAATGTGGGGACAACTGCACTGCCAAATCCTCAATCAGCTGCCTGGTGAAGCGGTACCGTCGGATGCTGTCCCGTTCCACCATCGTTGCCAGGTCTGGGAATGGCCGATGGACAGCAGGAGCCCTGCAGTGCAGAGGAGAAGTAAGCAAGATTGTCAGTCACCCCACATATGCGGCATTGAACACACTCAAGATCCCAACATACATCATTATGAGGCACAACTACATGAAGTGTGCAGTACCGGAAGGACATGTATGGTACATACATGGCCAACATCTGTCAACACGGTCCTACAGGTGGCATCAATTTGTCCCAGGTTGGCCCATTGGATATCATGATGCCGTGTCACAGTTCCCATCTCCTGCTGCCGTGTCACAATCACCCCCCACAGTGACATGTGAGGACAGATGTGCCCCAGGCACCACAGCTCAACGACAGGTACATTCCCAGGGACCCTGTAATGCCACATGGACACTGGCATCACATGGAGTATCATGTGTACACCACAGCAAAACAAACATGACCCCCACAGGTAGTGGCCCCACTTGCCACGGCAGGACAGACATGGACGTCTGTGACACACACGCACAACATCAGAGTCCATGCACACACAACGTGGATGTGGAGACTGTCTCCCATTGTGCACATGAAATCAGAGACATTGTAAACACTACATGCACAAAGACTGTGGAGGTCCATCACTATTGTGCCACTGGGACACCCTGGCTCAAACATACCGTCCCACATGGGACTCACGGGGTATGTGACATGACATACACAAACACCACTGTGAAATGTGACCATGGCACATGCACAGATATGAACAGTTGCACATCACAGTGGTCACGTACACGTAACACCCAGGATCCTGTCCCCATGAACACGTGCACAGCCTGGGGGTGGCTGCCCACAGGTGACACCCACAGGACAACATGTACACCAACATACACACAATAGGAAATGCAGCCTTACATGCCTTATGATAAGGTTTGGACAGGCTGTCGTGATGTAGGTGTGCCCCTCACTCCCTGGGAGCTATCTGTGGCTGGCATATGTCCATCTGAGACAGGCATGCTGACATATGCCAGTCACATGTACAGTGATGCGTTGTACTGCAATGGACCGATCGGTGCCTCCGGCCGGCCCATTGCTTTCAATGTGTGGGGGTACGCGTTGTACCCCTGTGCGCGTTGAACTGCAATGGACCGATCGGTGCCTCCGGCCGGCCCATTGCTTTCAATGTGTGGGGTACGCGTTGTACCCCTGTGCGCGTTGAACTGCAATGGACCGATCGGTGCCTCCGGCCGGCCCATTGCTTTCAATGTGTGCGGGTACGCGTTGTACCCTGTGCGCATTGAACTGCAATGGACCGATCGGTGCCTCCGGCCGGCCCATTGCTTTCAATGTGGCGGGTACGCGTTGTACCCCTGTGCGCGTTGAACTGCAATGGACCGATCGGTGCCTCCGGCCGGCCCATTGCTTTCAATGTGTGCGGGTACGCGTTGTACCCCTGTGCGCGTTGAACTGCAATGGACCGATCGGTGCCTCCGGCCGGCCCATTGCTTTCAATGTGTGCGGGTACGCGTTGTACCCCTGTGCGCGTTGAACTGCAATGGACCGATCCGGTGCCTCCGGCCGGCCCATTGCTTTCAATGGTGCGGGTACGCGTTGTACCCCTGTGCGCGTTGAACTGCAATGGACCGATCGGTGCCTCCGGCCGGCCCATTGCTTTCAATGTGTGGGGTACGCGTTGTACCCCTGTGCGCGTTGAACTGCAATGGACCGATCGGTGCCTCCGGCCGGCCCATTGCTTTCAATGTGTGCGGGTACGCGTTGTACCCCTGTGCGCGTTGAACTGCAATGGACCGATCGGTGCCTCCGGCCGGCCCATTGCTTTCAATGTGTGCGGGTACGCGTTGTACCCCTGTGCGCGTTGAACTGCAATGGACCGATCGGTGCCTCCGGCCGGCCCATTGCTTTCAATGTGTGCGGGTACGCGTTGTACCCCTGTGCGCGTTGAACTGCAATGGACCGATCGGTGCCTCCGGCCGGCCCATTGCTTTCAATGTGTGCGGGTACGCGTTGTACCCCTGTGCGCGTTGAACTGCAATGGACCGATCGGTGCCTCCGGCAGGCCCATTGCTTTCAATGTGTGGAGGTGCACGCGTTGTACCCCTGTGCGCGTTGAACTGCAATGGACCGATCGGTGCCTCCGGCCGGCCCATTGCTTTCAATGTGTGCGGGTACGCGTTGTACCCCTGTGCGCGTTGAACTGCAATGGACCGATCGGTGCCTCCGGCCGGCCCATTGCTTTCAATGTGTGGGGATACGCGTTGTACCCCTGTGCGCGTTGAACTGCAATGGACCGATCGGTGCCTCCGGCCGGCCCATTGCTTTCAATGTGTGCGGGTACGCGTTGTACCCCTGTGCGCGTTGAACTGCAATGGACCGATCGGTGCCTCCGGCCGGCCCATTGCTTTCAATGTGTGCGGGTACGCGTTGTACCCCTGTGCGCGTTGAACTGCAATGGACCGATCGGTGCCTCCGGCCGGCCCATTGCTTTCAATGTGTGCGGGTACGCGTTGTACCCCTGTGCGCGTTGAACTGCAATGGACCGATCGGTGCCTCCGGCCGGCCCATTGCTTTCAATGTGTGCGGGTACGCGTTGTACCCCTGTGCGCGTTGAACTGCAATGGACCGATCGGTGCCTCCGGCCGGCCCATTGCTTTCAATGTGTGCGGGTACGCGTTGTACCCCTGTGCGCGTTGAACTGCAATGGACCGATCGGTGCGCACCCATTGACAATGGGCTTGCCTGGCAACGGACGCGTTTTCGAATTTCGAACGAGTCGGTTGCTGGAAAATCAGTTGGTCACCCACAACAATGTTGCAAAATCATGTATGTCATGAAGTTGAAGATTTGAAGGATGCTGTGGGCGTGTTTTGGTGCTGCTATTCCATGGATTGGCCAGATTCAGAAGATGCAAACGACTTGGACCTATCACTTTGGACACAAGGGACAGTATCTGCCTCTCCAGCACATATATATTGCTGGCTGTTCCCCTGAGAGCCCACTTGCCTGCACTACATGCTCCAAGACGACATCTGCCACTGCACTGCTGCTGTCTCTGCCCCTCTGGACCCTGCAATGGCACGTACTGTGGAGAGAGCCCCAGCCTTCAGCCTTGAAGAGAACCAGGCCCTGCTGGACAGCCTACTTCCACAGTACAGCAAGCTGTATGGGACACCAGGGGAGCAGGTGAGTGTCCTGTGCACTGCCTTTCTGAATGTGCATTTTGTCTGACTAGCAAGGCTGAGAGTCTGCACGCCACTGGCTAGCAGGCTCACTGAGTAGTTGTCACCCCCCATAGTGTGTAGTGACTTGCACTGGACAGGTATGGTGCAGTGACAGTGCTTCTGAACAGGGTTTTACTCCCCATGCAATGATACCATGTAGTGACTTCTGGAAAACTGTCCATGGGCAGCCGTGCACTGCCTGTGTACACCATGTGCCCCTGTGATTGCGACATGTATATGCAACTGTGTCATGCACGGATATGTTGCATGTGTAGTAATGGCCTTATCACTTTGTCATCCTGACAGGCTTCTGCCCATCGGAAGCAGGAGATCTGGAAGGACATCGTCCGGGCTGTCCGGTCCGTGGGGGTCTACAAGCGCCGGATCCGCAACTGCCAAAAGAGGTGGCAGGACCTTCGGGGCTGGACCCGGAGGATTGCACGGGTCCAGCTGAAGCTGTCGCCTCCTCGCAGGAGGGGCGGAACACGGACCCTGACCCCCCACATGCTCAGGATCCTGGCGGTGGTCTTTCCAGACCTGGATGGGCAGCTGAAGGCCAGAGAGCAGCAAGGAGGGGGTGAGTCAAAGACTGCACTGTGAACTCTGTCTAACATGCTATGTGCCCTCCTCGGGCCTGGTTAAACTGCCACAGTACAGCAGTCATGTTGTCCAGGAGCCATGTCCCTCTATTGTGCACTGCCCACTCCTCATCTGATACCCAGGTGTGGCCCTTACATGCAGGGAATTCTGTCACTTAGGACTGTGTCCTTGCAGTTTGCTTGACTCAAGGTGGGAGACAGCATCTGTTTCCCTGACTCTGTGGTGGGCATCATGGGTGGGTCCATTGCTTACACAATGCCTGTATTCTGACATGTATTCAGCGTGTTACTTTGATCTGTGGTCCAATTGCTGAGCTGATCCACCACATGTGGCTGGGGTATCTGGCACACACCCATGCTGCGGGTGGGAACAATGTTTGGGCCCCAGGAGTATGTATATGACGTGTGTCACACATACTTAGCCAGCTGCCTACAGTCCAGGGCTCATCCCTCATTCATGTGGGGCTGGACAGTCATGCCTACTCCAGGCCATACAATACACTCTGTACTCCCACTCCCGTGTATCAGCTGACACATTGTGCGCAGTGATTTGACCCCTCAGGTGTCTGCCTCTGTGTCAGTGTGCTGTGGATTAGTCGCCAGGACTGCTGTGGAGTTTCTTGGTAGGGGCTCAGCATGCCACTGGAGATGTGACCATAGGAGACGATACTTGTGTGTCACATAGGTGTCTGATCAGCTGCCCATGCAGACTGGGGCATGTGAATGTGAAGTTCAGGCAGCTGTTCCCCATTCACAGCAGAGTGTGAGGGGCTCAGGTTCAGAGGGTAGTGTCACAGGTCTCCCATATGTCCAATAGGTATGACCTGGACAGATGAGGGTTGAGAGGATGTGTTGTGGGGGGATGTACATGTGCACTTGTGCAGCTCCAGGACTTGCATTCCCCATGACCTACTATTGTGACACAGTGCAGAGTGTTGTTGTCTGGCTGCAAAGTCATACATCACTGAGACAGTGATGTATGACTTTGCAGTCATGCCTCCGCCATGGCATGTGTCTACTGATTGGTGAGCCTGCAGGGGAGTGACATGTGCTACATGCACACCATAGTGGCGCTGGCTATCAGGACATGGGTGCATCATGGTGTCTGTCGCTGGTATGCATCACATGCATTTCCTATTTGACTCTGGGCATCCCTTTCATCCGGAAACCTGTACTGACTCAGTGGCAAGAGCTGTGATGTGTGCATGTCCACATGCCACACCGTGTCCTCTGCACTGTCCAACTACTGTGTACTTGGTGCATGTGTCCACACTGGGGTGTTGCAATCCAACAGACACCAGACAGATGGGTGCAAGGCCATGTGGGATGTGAGTGCCATGCTTGGCATCAGACTGACAATTGGCTTCTCCTGTTCAGTTAGGGCACTTTTAGCAATGTACAACTAATGATGCCAGGGCTTGCTCTGTGATGTGCTGTGCTCACAGTGGTGTGTGCGTTTTGTGCAGGTGACTGATGTCTGTCTGTTTCCCCATTGTTTGCAGATACATCCACGGCCACGGAAGGGGACAGCTCCACGGACCAGGAGGAGCCAGAGAGCCAGACTGGGTCAGCAGCCGAGGAGTGGTCGGAGGGACCCAGTGGCACGGAGGGCGAGGGGAGCCACACCGAGGAGTCCTCAGCAGCATCCACCTCAGCTGAGGACCAGAGCAACTCGGAGGATGACTCCCTTGTGGAGGCGGGTGTCAGCAGCCACCACACCCCAGCTAGTGTTGCTGTCCCCGCCACCACCAGCACCACCACCGCCCTCCCATCGGCTCCCATTCCCCAGGTCCGTGGAGGCTCCCATGTCCGGGAGCGTGTCTCCTTTGGGCCAGGCACCGCAGCCCCTGCCCCTGTGTCCCCTGCTGCCCTGAGTGAGGAGTCTGTGTACCTCCTTCGCCAGCTCCATGTAGGCCAGACAGCCATGCTGAGTGTCCTCCATGCGCACACCGCGCTGTTGACTCAGCTGGTGTCGTTCATGGAGGGCATCTCATCGGGCATGTCTGACCTACAGAGGGGCAATAGGTCCATGGACTCCTCCCTGACGGCAGCAGTGTCCCTCCTCAAACGGTCCCTCACCCCTCCTGCCTCTGCTCCATCCACACTCCCCAGCACCTTACCCATCCCAAGCACACACACACCGGCACAGGCACACACCAGCACACACACATCCAGCACACTGACACACACGCCAATGACAAAACGCACACGCACGCACATTCAGGGGACTGAAGCCAGACTCACAGGGGATGGGGCCCTGGAACACACACACGCATCCACATGCACTGCGCAGTCCTCAGTTCCCTCTCCCTCCAAAGCACCCTCCCTTGCCTCACCTGCAACCCCAAAGTCACAGCAGCTCTTCCTCTGTGACCTCGGCCTCTTCCCCACCGATGAAGCTGCTCCAGCATCCCGGGGGAAGAGGAAGCCCACCCACACGGAGCAGAGTGCCCCTCGCCCCCGGACACCCCCTCCCCCAGGCGCAGACGGACTGAGGCCCCCACCCGCAAGTCCCCCCGGAGTCCTAAGAGCAAGACCCCGCCACCGCCCTGCAGCTCAGGCACAAGGTCTCCGTCCTCCATCCCTCAGGCCCCCACTGCACAGGTGCCCCCACCACACCCTGCCCCAGGTTCCCCCACCCACAGATATACCATCCCCAAGAGGATCAGGCCTTCTCCCCCTGCCACTTGCTCTCCCAGCACCACACCCCCGCTGCGCTTGTCTGTGCCACTGATGTGGTGAGGGTGTCCTCCCCTCTGTCCAACCCACCTTGCCTGTTCCCCATTCTCCTCCCTGGAGGTAGGCACTGCAGTGGAGTCCACTACCGCCCTGTCTGACTTGGGCACTGCAGTGGCGGACCTGTCCACTCCATCTGCAGGGTCCACTGCAGTTGTGCCGGCACCCACGACATCTGAGTCATGCCCCCCAGTTGTGCCGGCACACACCATGTCAGACACCTCCACTGCAGTTGTCAGTGGCTCTCCAGCACCCACCACCCCTTCCCTGACTCCCCCTGGTGAGCCCTGATCCTGTCCCTGCGGTGCCTGGCCTGCCCCCCGGTTGCCCCTCCTAGTGGATTGTCCCTGGTTTTGTGCAGGCATGCGTAGGGTGACATCTGCCAGTGTCACCCTGTTTGAACTTTGACAATGGACTGGCCATTGGCCTTTGCTCTTTTTTTCTGGACGTCGTTTTCATTCAACACATATGCTGAATAAAGCAACTTTCTTTTCTCTAGTGCTCATGCTTCAGATGTACATGTTGTTGGTGCTGCTAACCATGCCCTTGCTGCAGTGATGGTGATATCTGGTCTCATGATTATGAAGTGTTACTGTGCAGGAACCCATGTGGTCCAGGGGGAATGTGTCCTATCATGTGGTGTATCCATGTCATCCATAGCAGCATCTGAGGGTGTCATGTGTTCAGTATTTGGCAATGGGATTTCCTACTTACATTAGCAATTTCATATCTGTGGCTTCCACCCCTGCACATCTGTTGTGCCTGCCATTGTTGGATTTGTCTACTTCCCTGACCGTGTTGCCATCTCCACTGGACATGCAGGTTTGGGCATCAATGGGGAAGGACTCATCCGTGTAGTCAGTGCAACATTGCTATACAAGTGTGTTGGATCTGTGCTGATGATTCCGTTGGCACATCCATGACCAGGCTGATGTGACGGGAGCCCTCATTTGGTGCTAATTGTTGATTGTGTGACCAAGTGCTCAGCTGACATGATGGGGCCCTACTGAGGCAACATATGGCACAGCTTTCCTCACACAGGAGTGGAGTCCCCTCATGGCAGTGTGTACACGTGTGACATTGCCTGCGCCCAAGGTGTGTGTTGTATGTGCATGTCTGTGTGTTCACTTCCATTTATCTGCGCATGCTGTGATCCCTAGTGTTGTACCTGTTTGTGATGCTTGCTGACTTGAGCTATGTTCCCCCAAAGTCTTCTCCCTGTGTTCTCTGTGATGTGGGTGCATGGCACATTACTGGTCATCAGGGTGTCACCCATAGGTGTGTTTGCTGTCAGGGCTGAGTTTGTGTGCAGACGCAGATGGGTCACAGTCAGGTTTCCCCTTGGCACTTGTTGTTTGCCCCTGTCATGTGATTTTCAGTTCGTGTTATCTTTAAGTTATTGTGACACGTTGTGTGTGTGACTGCTGGCACTCCTCAGGGTCCGGGCTGCGATGTTGGTTGTTGTCTATGTGTGTTCTTTGTGGGTGACCTTGGCTTCTTCATTGGTGTGTGACTGTGGCTGGGATCCCATTGGTTGGTGTGGTATCGCCGTCATGTCCATGTACAGCGTAGTGTGCAGTGTGTCAGACATTCAGGAGTCTTGTTGAGTGGCCATGTGTGATGTGTTTCTGCACCTTGGTTCCCACCCACCACCCTGGAATAGTCATGGGTGCATGTGCAATGTCACCAGTGCATGTGTACTTCACTGCTGCACATTGTTGGAGGTCGAGGGGTGTGGTCTTGAGTGTGTGCAGATGGGAGTTGTTGCCCAGCTAGACCCCTGCCTCCATGTTGGCCTTGGCTTACTGGCCATGCTGATTGATTTGTGCTTGTGTCGGTGTGATGGTAGTTTGTTGCTCAGGACACATGACTGTGGTTCACAGTGTGAACCACATTCAGCTTTGTCATCAGAGTGGGATTTTTATGCAGCCAAGGGTCACCACATTGTGGGGGCCCTGGGGGTGGTGCTGTGGTGTGTCTGTGTCTTGCTGTGTCAGTTGTTGTTCCTACGTGCCTGTGTGACATGTGTGTTTTGTGCTCCCTCTCATCTGACAATGCCTGCTTGCCCACATAGGGGATTTGGATCCATGAGTTACCTTAGTGTGGCAGTGTATGCACATCTGTATGATTGGTATTCAGCTCTCCTCATGTGTTGTGTGGTTACCTGGGGACACTGGCACCCCCCCTCACCTGCTGTGTATGATGACAGTGTTGGTCTGCCTGTTTGTGTTTGTGCATCTGCACCACTGCATTGGCATATCTTGGGTGTGCCATTGGCTGTATGTTGTTTGGTGTGTTTCCCCTGCTGTCCCTGGGACTCCTAGGTCATCGGTCAGCACAGTGATCATGGTTTGTGTGTCCCATTGCTGCCATGGTATGGTATCTGTTCACCTCACATCTGCTGTCTCCACAGGATATCTGCATTTGTGTGCCCATTGGTGCAAATATGTGGTTCTGCATTCTGATGGTCACTTCTGTCATTGTGTCATTGATGAATGTTGACGGTGTCAGCCCCCATGGGTGTTGTTTGTCTGCACATGGCCAAAGGAATGTCTCATTTGCACTGCAGTATTTGGCTCACCCAATTTATGTTGCAATGGGACACATACACTACTTTGCCACAGATGAGTTTTTGGTTCTGTGACCAGGAATGATCCATGCAGTTTGGCAGTTGCAGCTCTTTCTTTGTCAACACTTACCTTTTGGTCACTGTGATGATGGGGGTGTAGACCCCATTGCCACAATGGTCAAAATGTGCTTCAGCTATGGACCCCACACTTCCCTTTTGGTCACTGTGATGATGGGGGTTTAGACCCCATTGCCACAATGGTCAAAATGTGCTTCAGCTATGGACCCCACACTTCCCTTTTGGTCACTGTGATGATGGGGGTTTAGACCCCATTGCCACAATGGTCAAAATGTGCTTCAGCTATGGACCCCACACTTGCCTTTTGGTCACTGTGATGATGGGGGTTTAGACCCCATTGCCACAATGGTCAAAATGTGCTTCAGCTATGGACCCCACACTTGCCTTTTGGTCACTGTGATGATGGGGGTTTAGACCCCATTGCCACAATGGTCAAAATGTGCTTCAGCTATGGACCCCACACTTGCCTTTTGGTCACTGTGATGATGGGGGTTTAGACCCCATTGCCACAATGGTCAAAATGTGCTTCAGCTATGGACCCCACACTTGCCTTTTGGTCACTGTGATGATGGGGGTTTAGACCCCATTGCCACAATGGTCAAAATGTGCTTCAGCTATGGACCCCACACTTGCCTTTTGGTCACTGTGATGATGGGGGTTTAGGCCCCATTGCCACAATGGTCATGGGCTGCTTGCATTGTGGGTGCCACACACATATATGTGTGGCACATGTGCTAGGGGGTCACATTGTATGTTCAAAGTCATGTTCGGTGTTGTAGGCATTTGACACAGCCTACACACGCTTGTCATGGTGGTGGGGGGATGTCTTTATCTTGCATTCCCTAGGTTGTGGTGTGCTGGTTGTGTCATGCATTGTCCATCCTATGAGTGGGGGTGGTAGTAGTGGTAGGCATCCAGCCCCCCTGGGTGAGGGTGGTAGTCGTGGTAGGCATCCAGCCCCCCTGGGTGAGGGTGGTAGTAGTGGTAGGCATCCAGCCCCCTGGCTGAGGGTGGTAGTAGTGGTAGGCATCCAGCCCCCCTGGCTAAGGGTGGTAGTAGTGGTAGGCATCCAGCCCCCCTGGGTGAGGGTGGTAGTAGTGGTAGGCATCCAGCCCCCCTGGCTAAGGGTGGTAGTAGTGGTAGGCATCCAGCCCCCCTGGGTGAGGGTGGTAGTAGTGGTAGGCATCCAGCCCCCCTGGCTAAGGGTGGTAGTAGTGGTAGGCATCCAGCCCCCCTGGCTAAGGGTGGTAGTAGTGGTAGGCATCCAGCCCCCCTGGGTGAGGGTGGTAGTAGTGGTAGGCATCCAGCCCCCCTGGGTGAGGGTGGTAGTAGTGGTAGGCATCCAGCCCCCCTGGGTGAGGGTGGTAGTGGTGGTAGGCATCCAGCCCCCCTGGGTGAGGGTGCTAGTAGTGGTAGGCATCCAGCCCCCCTGGCTAAGGGTGGTAGTAGTGGTAGGCATCCAGCCCCCCTGGCTAAGGGTGGTAGTAGTGGTAGGCATCCAGCCCCCCTGGCTAAGGGTGGTAGTAGTGGTAGGCATCCTGCCCCCCTGGGTGAGGGTGGTAGTGGTGGTAGGCATCCAGCTCCCCCTGGGTGAGGGTGGTAGTAGTGGTAGGCATCCAGCCCCCCTGGCTAAGGGTGGTAGTAGTGGTAGGCATCCAGCCCCCCTGGCTAAGGGTGGTAGTAGTGGTAGGCATCCAGCCCCCCTGGGTGAGGGTGGTAGTAGTGGTAGGCATCCAGCCCCCCTGGCTAAGGGTGGTAGTAGTGGTAGGCATCCAGCCCCCCTGGCTAAGGGTGGTAGTAGTGGTAGGCATCCTGCCCCCCTGGGTGAGGGTGGTAGTGGTGGTAGGCATCCAGCCCCCCTGGGTGAGGGTGGTAGTAGTGGTAGGCATCCAGCCCCCCTGGCTAAGGGTGGTAGTAGTGGTAGGCATCCAGCCCCCCTGGCTAAGGGTGGTAGTAGTGGTAGGCATCCAGCCCCCTGGCTAAGGGTGGTAGTAGTGGTAGGCATCCAGCCCCCCTGGCTGAGGGTGGTAGTAGTGGTAGGCATCCAGCCCCCTGGCTGAGGGTGGTAGTAGTGGTAGGCATCCAGCCCCCCTGGGTGAGGGTGGTAGTAGTGGTAGGCATCCAGCCCCCCTGGGTGAGGGTGGTAGTAGTGGTAGGCATCCTGCCCCCCTGGGTGAGGGTGGTAGTGGTGGTAGGCATCCAGCCCCCTGGGTGAGGGTGGTAGTAGTGGTAGGCATCCAGCCCCCCTGGCTGAGGGTGGTAGTAGTGGTAGGCATCCAGCCCCCCTGGGTGAGGGTGGTAGTAGTGGTAGGCATCCTGCCCACCCTGGGTGAGGGTGGTAGTGGTGGTAGGCATCCAGCCCCCCTGGGTGAGGGTGGTAGTAGTGGTAGGCATCCAGCCCCCCTGGGTGAGGGTGGTAGTAGTGGTAGGCATCCAGCCCCCCTGGGTGAGGGTGGTAGTAGTGGTAGGCATCCTGCCCCCCTGGGTGAGGGTGGTAGTGGTGGTGGCATCCAGCCCCCCTGGGTGAGGGTGCTAGTAGTGGTAGGCATCCAGCCCCCCTGGCTAAGGGTGGTAGTAGTGGTAGGCATCCAGCCCCCTGGCTAAGGGTGGTAGTAGTGGTAGGCATCCAGCCCCCTGGCTAAGGGTGGTAGTAGTGGTAGGCATCCTGCCCCCCTGGGTGAGGGTGGTAGTGGTGGTAGGCATCCAGCCCCCCTGGGTGAGGGTGGTAGTAGTGGTAGGCATCCAGCCCCCTGGTTAAGGGTGGTAGTAGTGGTAGGCATCCAGCCCCCTGGCTAAGGGTGGTAGTAGTGGTAGGCATCCAGCCCCCCTGGGTGAGGGTGGTAGTAGTGGTAGGCATCCAGCCCCCCTGGCTAAGGGTGGTAGTAGTGGTAGGCATCCAGCCCCCCTGGCTAAGGGTGGTAGTAGTGGTAGGCATCCTGCCCCCCTGGGTGAGGGTGGTAGTGGTGGTAGGCATCCAGCCCCCTGGGTGAGGGTGGTAGTAGTGGTAGGCATCCAGCCCCCCTGGCTAAGGGTGGTAGTAGTGGTAGGCATCCAGCCCCCCTGGCTAAGGGTGGTAGTAGTGGTAGGCATCCATCCCCCCTGGGTGAGGGTGGTAGTAGTGGTAGGCATCCAGCCCCCCTGGCTAAGGGTGGTAGTAGTGGTAGGCATCCAGCCCCCTGGCTAAGGGTGGTAGTAGTGGTAGGCATCCTGCCCCCTGGGTGAGGGTGGTAGTGGTGGTAGGCATCCAGCCCCCTGGGTGAGGGTGGTAGTAGTGGTAGGCATCCAGCCTCCCTGGCTAAGGGTGGTAGTAGTGGTAGGCATCCAGCCCCCCTTGGCTAAGGGTGGTAGTAGTGGTAGGCATCCAGCCCCCCTGGCTAAGGGTGGTAGTAGTGGTAGGCATCCAGCCCCCCTGGCTGAGGGTGGTAGTAGTGGTAGGCATCCAGCCCCCCTGGCTGAGGGTGGTAGTAGTGGTAGGCATCCAGCCCCCCTGGGTGAGGGTGGTAGTAGTGGTAGGCATCCAGCCCCCCTGGGTGAGGGTGGTAGTAGTGGTAGGCATCCTGCCCCCCTGGGTGAGGGTGGTAGTGGTGGTAGGCATCCAGCCCCCCTGGGTGAGGGTGGTAGTAGTGGTAGGCATCCAGCCCCCCTGGGTGAGGGTGGTAGTAGTGGTAGGCATCCAGCCCCCTGGGTGAGGGTGGTAGTAGTGGTAGGCATCCTGCCCACCCTGGGTGAGGGTGGTAGTGGTGGTAAGCATCCAGCCCCCCCTGGGTGAGGGTGGTAGTAGTGGTAGGCATCCAGCCCCCCCTGGGTGAGGGTGGTAGTAGTGGTAGGCATCCAGCCCCCCTGGGTGAGGGTGGTAGTAGTGGTAGGCATCCTGCCCCCCTGGGTGAGGGTGGTAGTGGTGGTAGGCATCCAGCCCCCCTGGGTGAGGGGGTGCTAGTAGTGGTAGGCATCCAGCCCCCCTGGCTAAGGGTGGTAGTAGTGGTAGGCATCCAGCCCCCCTGGCTAAGGGTGGTAGTAGTGGTAGGCATCCAGCCCCCTGGCTAAGGGTGGTAGTAGTGGTAGGCATCCTGCCCCCCTGGGTGAGGGTGGTAGTGGTGGTAGGCATCCAGCCCCCCTGGGTGAGGGTGGTAGTAGTGGTAGGCATCCAGCCCCCCTGGTTAAGGGTGGTAGTTAGTGGTAGGCATCCAGCCCCCCTGGCTAAGGGTGGTAGTAGTGGTAGGCATCCAGCCCCCTGGGTGAGGGTGGTAGTAGTGGTAGAGCATCCAGCCCCCTGGCTAAGGGTGGTAGTAGTGGTAGGCATCCAGCCCCCTGGCTAAGGGTGGTAGTAGTGGTAGGCATCCTGCCCCCCTGGGTGAGGGTGGTAGTGGTGGTAGGCATCCAGCCCCCTGGGTGAGGGTGGTAGTAGTGGTAGGCATCCAGCCCCCCCTGGCTAAGGGTGGTAGTAGTGGTAGGCATCCAGCCCCCCCTGGCTAAGGGTGGTAGTAGTGGTAGGCATCCAGCCCCCCCTGGCTAAGGGTGGTAGTAGTGGTAGGCATCCAGCCCCCCCTGGGTGAGGGTGGTAGTAGTGGTAGGCATCCAGCCCCCCCTGGCTAAGGGTGGTAGTAGTGGTAGGCATCCAGCCCCCCCTGGCTAAGGGTGGTAGTAGTGGTAGGCATCCAGCCCCCCCTGGGTAGGGGTGGTGGTGCGCATTCAGGCCCCTGTGTGCATATGTGGCATTGGTGATGGGCATCCCGCCCTATGGTGCTGCTGTTGCTGGTGTAAGTATATTCAGCATCCCCGTGTATGTGTGTGATGTGTCGTGTACGTGTTGTATGTGTTTTGTGGTTGGTGTCTGGCTTACCTTCTGCGCCGTACGCGTCCGTGCCTGTTCCGGTAGTAAATGTAGAATATTGGTATGATCGGGACGAAGGGATTCATGGTTGGTTCGTGTCGTTCGTCCTTCTCGTTGCTTGGCGTCGTCCTCGTCGCTTCGCCTCGTCCTCGTCGCTTCGCGTCGTCCTCGTCGGTGCCGTGTTCGTCTCGGAGCCGTGGATCGTGTTGTGGCGCGATTCGTAGCTTATGTGCGCCTCTCCCGGATGCTTTGACGTGCCGTGCGTAGCGACGGGTTCGGAGCGTACGGAAAGCGCATCGTACTTGTCCGGCCGGACGGGGCTGCATTTTTCCTTCCGTGCGACTCGATTCGGCGTTTCCGGATTCACCTCGGTCGGAGAACAGAACCTGGTTTGGGTGAGTACGGCTCGGCCGGATTTTTTGCTGTTGTGCGCATCGTACTTGCTCGTTCGGTGTACTGTACGGATCGGTCGGGAAACAGGCTTTCGCATGGCTTTTTTCCCGACCGAATGGTATTGGGTGCGCCTCCGACCGAGATCGGAATCGGCCCCTTAGTACTTGGTACGCATCTTCTATCTCCTCAGGATGTGCAATTTAAATTTTGCCTGCCTGCCACTTCCCTTCTTAAGTACGATTCTTTAAGATTGCTCTTAACTCAACAGCTTTCTCTTATCTCTGGAACACCCTCCTCTCTGTCTGAACCCCCATTAGAACCACTATCTACTTCCCTTTCCGTTCGGGCCTCCCATATATATAAATATCTCCATTTCTCTCTTCCCACTCGCCCCAAGAGTAAAACTGACATTTTATGGGAATCAGATTTGCAGTGTACCCTCCCTGTACACACATGGAATTCTATCTGGACACGAATACACCACACTTCCTGTAATGCTAGCATCACCCAAACTCTTTATTACTTTTATCAGAGGTTGTTTTTAACCCCATTATCTATCTCCAAAATCAGTTCCGACTTATCCCCCAACTGTTGGTCCTGTAAAAACACTCCTGGCACATACTTACACTCCTTTTTCCTCTGCCCTAACATTTCTTTTTTTTGGACAAAGGTATGTAAATTAATTGCCTCCATTTGCTCCATCAATTTCCCTTTTGATATCTACTCCATATTTTTGGGCAGTAACTCTGTCATTGGTTTGGTGCTTACAAGATGAGCACTTTTGTGGATTTGTTACTCGCTATTGCCTTTCAGGTTATTACTTCCAACTGGAAGGATGCCACTAAGGTCACTTCTTCTGCTTGGTGGAATCTTCTCTGCTCCCATCATAGGCTAGATAGAGCCTCTTCAACTACCTCTCAGCAACTCCTTCGAAAAGAAGCCTTCTGGTCTCCACTCACTAACTATTTATCCTCATCTGCATTACGTAACAAGGACAGTACCTTTGTCTTCCAGCCGCCATGAGTATTGTGATAAATCTTTCTCATACTGTTCATATATGATTGTTACCACTTTGTTACCTGAAATTGTATAGTGCTCATTATTGGATATTCCTACTTAATATATTTGGTAAGGATGTTGATTTTCTTTCTTTTTCTCTCTCCCTATCTTTTCTTTCTTTTCCTATAAAACTTAAAATGCTAATTTGCTAATGGTACATAACTCTTTAATATTGCTCTTAACTCTGGCTTTACTTTTTGACAAAGTTAGTTGTATCAAGTTTTCACCTTTCCTTTCATATATACATTCTATGATGTCTTTTGTAATTCTTCTATAATCGTTGATATAATACTGTACCTTTGTCTTTATTTGCTTCAATAAAGCTCTTTAAACTAAAAAATGTTGGTGAGTGACTGGAGGCTGGTTGACAGTTAGATAGAGTGGACTGAGCAGGGAGGATGCTGCTCCTGGTGGAGTTCCCTAAGTAACTTGTAACCTGTAACTAACTAGTAATCCTCTTCAAACCTACAACTTGCTAATATACGTGAATTGGCTACCTGGCTCCTGCTTACCAAGAGGGTGCCCTCATTTACAACACTGTCGACAGTCTGGAGACTAACCTACATGTAAGGAAACTCATGAAACAGAGGAGTTGGAGGTGCTGGAGAAGTAAAGAGACCCAAGAAGAGGAAAAGTAGACACCCTGAACTCCACCAGTATCTTAACCAATCAGATAGCCTGCAGACTGAGAGGGTAGTCTACTTAACTGTACTCAGATGTACAAAGACTCTGTCAAGCAGTCACTGTTTTTGGATAGACTTTCTTTGAAATGGACTGTGAGTACCGAAGAAGTGGCCTGTTGAACTTCATTTGGTCACATTTGGACAATATAAGAAGTTGATCTAATCAGCACTAATATCTAGTGGAGTGGTTGCAGTCAGCACTCTTGGTGGAGTGTGAACTGGCAGCATTAGAACTATATTCAGGTTTGAATTTCAGCCCAATTGTAAAGAAATCACAAGCAGTGAGTGAATCTTTTGGCTCTCACCCCATTTTTGCATGTGATTAGGAGAGTGAGGATTTGTTGCGGCAATTGAAATGGCCCATAAGGCTGTCGTGTGCTGCTCCCAAGGATGGACTCCAGGTGCATGTTAGGTGCAGCGTCTGAGAGGACCAAAGATTTCCAGGCACATATCAGGTACTCACGTGTGGCCAACTTAGTGAAAAATTCCAGACTCGTGTTAAATGCGACATTTGGGAAGACCCGCAAGGCTGCTGTGCATTGCTCCCAAGAATTCCAGGCACGCGTGCGGCCAACTTTGTGTCATCACTGATGAAGGGCTGGAATGAGTACTGTTTGGTTTGATGCGGTGGCCGGCGGAAACACCAGGAAGCATGTGGCAGCATTGTAATCAGGAAGTACATGTCAGTCTTACACGCGTCGGAGCGTGACACTTTGTTACATGGAAAACAAAAAGTAAACTGAGGTGTTTTCAAAGCAGAGCCGTACGGTGGGGTCTCGTATCAAAATCAGATACAAAAGTGACGTTTCCCTAGCTCATATGATTTATGGTGATTTCTATTTGTCTGAACTGTGGAATATTTTATGGGGCTAAGGTATCAATAAACAAATGCTATATCCAGTGATCAGTTGAAAATACATTCTGAATAGAGGAAGGAATTCCACATGAGTTCACACTGGTGCTGGGCAGTATTGGAGCTACACTCAATGTTCTGTGTGTGTTCCGATTAGAGGTCACTCACCAGAGTGGAGGATTTTGTGTTCGGTGAGAGGTGGCACAACAGAGGGGAGGATTTTGTGTTTACTATTTTTGAATGCCATGTTGAAATTGTGGCAGAAAATATTGTTTCATTTGATGCAGTTTGAGGAAAATCCTGTTATGTATGAGCATATGTTGGTGTATATTTACATGAATTGCCGCTAAGCTGTGTTTGACGTAGCAAAAGACACACAATTGATGGACGGAATGCAGAACAAATCAAAACATTCACCCCCAGTCAAGAGATCTGGGTTAAATCCATCATTCTTTTGCTCATGGGTCAAGACTGATTTGCATATGGCTGGGTTCAAACTGGAATGGCATGGTGAGCAAAAAACGATGGATTTAGGCCCAGATCTCTGTACTGGGGTGAATGTATGACATTGTTCTGCATTCTGTCCATCAATTGTTGTTTTTTGCATTTGTCACCCCTAGTGGGACGGGTATGCCCAGATGTGGGTCCCGTGCTCTCCATGCCACTGGAGTCAAGCTATCCTGGCTGATGAGGGGTGAAACCCCGAAACCGGTCCTAGGATGCTTGTTTCCAGTCCAGGGAGGTCCTGGCCTGGCAGTTCGGGCTGGACTGTTCCCATTAGGCACAGGGCCAAGACTGATTTGCATATGGCTGGGTTCAAACTGGAATGGCATGGTGAGCAAAAAACGATGGATTTAGGCCCAGATCTCTGTACTGGGGTGAATGTATGACATTGTTCTGCATTCTGTCCATCAATTGTTGTTTTTGCATTTGTCACCCCTAGTGGGACGGGTATGCCCAGATGTGGGTCCCGTGCTCTCCATGCCACTGGAGTCAAGCAATCCTGGCTGATGAGGGGTGAAACCCCGAAACCGGTCCTAGGATGCTTGTTTCCAGTCCAGGGAGGACCTGGCCTGGCAGTTCGGGCTGGACTGTTCCCATTGGGGACAGGGTCAAGACTGATTTGCATATGACTGGGTTCAAACTGGAATGGCATAGTGAGCAAAAAACGATGGATTTAGGCCCAGATCTCTGTACTGGGGTGAATGTATGACATTGTTCTGCATTCTGTCCATCAATTGTTTTTGTGTTTGACGTAGTGGCAATTTTGTTTCTGCCTGCCGATTGCCAAATCCTAACACTATGTTTGTAACGTATTTCCAAGACATCGCTACATGGTGTTAAGATTAGCTACCGGGCAGGAAAGTTGTCATGAACACTAGCATCAAGGCGATAGAAAAATACACCTTAGTGTTAAAAAAGTGACGGCCGGCACATTAGCGACAAAGAAATTGATTTTAATCAGCACAACATCACTTTTCAGCATCTAGAGGCAAAAAGAACTTACAAATACACCTCTAAGGAAACAAAAAACACCAGAATGCAGACTGGAGCAGCGAGGACCAAGGTCAGCACAGATCAACAACCCTCCCAAACCCCCCCAACAGCTGGGATGACCAGCCAGAGTCCGAGGGAAAGAGAAAATGCAGAATCAGGGCCTCATTTATGAAAAGTGGCCCATTGCTGGGGAAAACCAGTGATGCAGCACTTTTCATTTGGCCATCCTTGTAACTCCTGGCGGCCGATGCGTGAAAGCACGGACAGTCCCTAGGGCCTGGAGGCCTTGCTGGGCCTGCGTTTGAGATCCGGAGTGGGAGGCGCCAGTGCAGTGGAGTCGCTGCCTGACAGTGGAGGGGGGTCATGTCAGGCCCGAGCCTGTGGGCCGTGGCTGTAGACATTGAGGCATCAGCAATCGCCCTTACCTGGTGGCGAAGTCTGGCAGGTCTCATGGAGCCAAATTGCTGACCTGTGTGAGAAGACCGCCTGGCACCCCTTGGAGCTGAGATCGGTAGAGGGGCTCCTGTGCTCCAACGTGGGGAGGTCTTCACCACTACAACGGGTGTATGGAGGAGATTGCCGATGGTGGGCCCCTCCTCTCTGCATCACAGGCTGGCGGAGGTGGCGCTGCCCGGACGCTGCGGAGGGTGAGGCCCCTGAGCTGCTTTGAACGTGTGTGGTGGGAGCGCTGCAACTTCGGGCCGAAGAGGGCCCTGTTGCATCACCTGCATCTGGAGGTTCCCCAGCAGAGTCAGCAGTGACTGCTGTACCCAGGCTTGTGAAATCCAGCCTGGCTGAGGCTCCTGCTGGCTGAGTCACAGATTCAGAGAGACCGCTGCGGATTGAGCCCAGGTGTTGATGTCCAGGTGAGGAGAAAGTGGGATGGGGAGTGGAGGAGGCCTGGGGGTCGTGTTAGGCCCAGGCCTAGCACCTATGGGTGGTGCACACCGTGCCCTGAGCAATCCCTCTGCTGCGGGGGACCCACACTGCCAAGGGCACTGCACAAGACTAGTGGGGGACTCCACTAACTGGCTCTAGTTGCTGATATCGGCCGTTGGTGGTGGTAGGTGCCAGGGGCACAGGAGTCGGTTCGGACCCAGGCCCTTGGGGGCGCAGCTTGATTCACCATTACACGCTGGGGAACTGGGAAACATGGAATCCGGTCACCACTGTTAGATGGGAGGAGGCGACCGGGTGGCACTGCCTTTCCTCACCCCATGTTAGTGCACTCTTGGGTGTAGGGGGGATTTCCATTGGTGCAGCCCGAATGAATATCCATGGCTAGCACACCACTGCCGGCTGGCCACACCACTGCGTTGCATGTCATACATAGTGCCTGTGCGTCCGGCACAACGAAGGCCCGCCTGTGCACGGGGCGGTGTGAACACCTGCCGACTCCTCTGTGTCGGTGGACCGAGTGGCTGGGGGGCGCTGGCCGCCAAGGCAGGTGACAGCGGACACCCTGAACTCAAAACTGGAATCTATACTCGCGGCTGTGGGGGTAAAAGATACCTCTCTTGAACAAACATGAACTTCCCTTGAGAGCCGCATCAACAAAATCACAGTTGACTTGACCCTGGAGCACGCAGACCATCGCAAGCTGACTGACAAGGTACGCAAAATTGAGCAAGAACTAGCCAAAGTCCACCCGATTACCCAGACCACAGCATTGGAGGTATAGATGCTAATGGCATGTGGGAAGTCACTACAAAGAAGAGGGGAGGATGTGGAGGGCTGCTCCCGGCGGAACAACGTGCGGGCGGTGGGTCTGCCCATGGGAGCAGAAGGAGCTGATGTAGTGGCATATACTGAGACATGGTTGTGTGACCTACTGCCAGCAGGTGCACTCTCCGCATTCTTTGTTCTGGAGCGTGCCCATCGAGTGCCGGCGAGCCGTCCAGCATCGGGGACAGGTCCTAGACCCTTTTTTCTTCCGCCCTTTTTCTTCCGCCTATCATGACGCTGTCCTGAGAGAGGTACGCAAGCTGGGGAAGGTGAAAGTGGATAACGCCACAGTACTTTCTTTCCCTGACTATGCCAAGGGGGTGGAGAGGGGGTATTTCCTAGAGGTTAAGTGGCTCCTCCTAGAGCTGGGCATCAAATACTCCCTCCTCTTCCCGGCAAGTCTGCAAGTGGTCTCAGATGGTAAAACTCAATTCTTTGATGCCGCTGAACAGGTCATCTGGCTGGAATCTACTGGTCACCAGGTGCTGCGGACAGAGAGTGAATGGTTTGCGCAACAAGATGTCATTCGCGGAGCCACTCGTAGTGGGCAGTGTAGGAGGAGCAGGCGTCCCCTGCCACAACAACAAGCCACCCCCAATCTGGAGAAGGTTATACAAGAGAGGTGGAAGGCGCTGCATGCGGTGGCGATGATGTACGATCACACTCAGAGACAGGATCCCGAAACTTCCCTCAAATACTCCCCCAGCGATAATGGCTCCACCGCGACATGGCTATCCGGTGCGGAGTCCGGGCCGCCCCTGGATGTGACTCCTCAGATAGCAGATGACCTAAATTAAGGTGTTGACTACCAAATGGAACATGTGGTGCAGTGATATCTGATGCATTCCGCATGGGCCTCTGGTGCACCGGCTGGGATGGTGCCATTGATGGAGAGATGGAAGATCGGCGCCTACCCTCACCGCTGGACTGAATTCTGATACAAATGGCACTGAGCGCTCTTTCCTGTGGCACTGGCGTGCTAGACTCTCAACCCCCTAGAGCCTTAAGCTCTGTTCGGCCAGCGATACTTGCCGGCAGTTACCACAAGGCATTATTGCCAGTTTGGGTGGATACATACTGTCCCTCTGCTCTTATGCTGTTCAATGTTACAATACTCCTATTATCCCCTTCACTTTATTGTTTAACATGCGCATATCACAGGCCATGTTGTCCTGCAGGTGCTACCCACATCTGCAGGCTTTTGACCGGATACTCTGCTCCCTGCCTGCATTCCTTGTGTACCTCTACATGCCTACGCCATTCCACGCATGCCGGTTACTAACATAATCACCTGGAATGTGAGAGGCATGCACACACCATTGCGCCTCTACGCTGTGTATTCCTACCTTAAGCTCATGTCAGCCCACATTGCGTTATTGTAGGAAACACATATCACACTGCCTGAAGCCTGCAAACTCCAGCGCCGATGGCATGGTCGGGTATTTGCAACAAATTACTCTGTGTATGCGAGGGGGGTGCTTATCTGGGTGCGGCTGGGCATCCGTTTTGTGGGGGAGGAGACAGAGGTGGATGGGGAGGGCCGCTACATATTTGTACTGGGGAGGTTGGATGGGAGGTGTTTATTACTCGGGAATACCTAACATGGAGCAGACAGCCTTTTTACACACAATCTCCAGTACACTAGCCCACTGGAGGGGGGATTTCAATGCTGTCACCGATCTGACATTAGACAGGTCTTTTCCACCGCTTTCCTGTACAGTCGCCATGTCTAACACACAGGCATTAGGAGATTGGCTGCAGCACTGGAGCTTAGTTGACATCTGGAGAGTGTGGGAACCCATATGCGTGTGTCTATTCTTTTTATTCCTTGCCGCATGACCATGATCCACGTCCGCATTAATCACATTGTGAGCTCGTTGGAGTTGCTCCTGGTTTGTCTGCATGTAGACTACTTGGGGTGCACACATTTGGATCACAAACCCCAGTTTCTCCAGCTGGAATGGGAAGACACCAAACAGTTCAAAGTCACGATCAGGGGGTACTGCATGGAACTCAGATGGGCTGCCCGCAAACAAATTGATGGTGATCTCATGCATATTGAGCGCTCCCTCCTGAAGCTGGAGTCTGCCTCAATAACATACTCAAGCGGTACTCGGCGTTTGGCGGATGCGACATGAGCTTGCGGACCTAATGGAGCAATTGCAATGACTGAAGTATTCTTTGCATTCCGCCCGCACTCATGCAGCTGAAGACCGAGCGGGCAGTTGCTTGCATGGCTGATCCGTCAGGAGCAGACCATATCCTTTTGCTGCATTCCCTATCGATACAGCTGTTGTACTCTCAGCGAGAGATCCATGGGGAGCTCACCAGACACTTCACAGCTCTGTATATGTCTACTGCCAGAGTTCATCCGGCTGGTCTAGCGGGCTTCTTTGCATCCACTTGCTTGCCCTCCATTACTCTGGACCAGCGGGCGAACTGGAGGAGCTGACCACACTATTTGAAGTCGGGCAGGCTGTCGGAGCTCTGGCCACGGGCAAGACGCCCAGGCCGGATTGGCTGCCAGTCGAAAATTATAAGTCAAACAATCCTGTGTTGGTCACTTGCCTGCTCGCCATGTATGAGGATTCGCTTGAAGCCTCCATCCTCCCGGGCTCTCTCTGTGAAGCTCTGCTCATTTCTTTGCCTAAGCTGGATAGAGACCCAATGCTCTTGGGCTCTTACCAGCCACTGGCGTTTCTAAACACTGACTATAAAATCCTGGCCAAAATACTGGCCGATCGGTTGGCCTCCCTGGTGCCTAATCTGGTACACGCTGACCAGAATGGATTCGTGCCTTCCCAGAACACGTCCCTTAACCTGCGTCGATTTTTATGGGTGGCCAGCTATTCAGTCTCACGTTGGCCTCACTCTGGGTGTCTGGTGCTCGATTTGGAGAAGGCATTTGAAGTTTCTATGCGCTGCCTTGTCCGGCTACGGACTAGGGGCTCGTTTTCTCTGCCTAATATGGCTTTTATACACCTCTTCTTCTGCTAGAGTCAAAACGGGTGCCCCTGTGTCAGACCCTGTGCCCATCAGTCATGGTACCAGGCAAGGGTGCCCGCTGTCATCTCTGCTCTTCTCGCTGACTATAGAGCCACTCGCAGAAGCCATTTGTGGAAGTGGGGCACAATGGAGTATCCCCTTTGGTGATGGAATGCATGCGATCTACCTGTACTCAGACGACCTGCTCCTGTACATCCGGGACATTAGGGGAATGTCTGTTGACTTGGCGCGAATCCTCAATGATTTTGCGTCCCTCTCTGGTCTCAGGACGAATTGGGCGACATCTTGCTTGTACCCACTCAACCAGGCTTGCCCCGACCCCACACTGGTCATTAACAGTATACCTGGGAAGTGGCAGCCCACTGCCTTTCGGTATCTTGGATGACGTGTATATCATCAGTCAGTGGACCTACTAGAGCGGAACATCTTGCGGGCGATAGGAGCCGTCAAGTTGCAAATGCTCTTCTGTCGAAGTCTGCCCCTGACCGTCATGGGCCACATATCACTACTTAAAATGGTGGTGCTGCCCCGGTTACTGTATTTCTTCAATAACTTGCCAGTGTATATTCAGCCTCCTGTCTTCCACTCCTTCAAATGCGTTATGGGTGAGTTCATATGAAACGGATCGCGATGCAGGGTTGCACTGTCCAAACTGTACTTACTAGTTGGTCAGGGAGGCCTCGCAGTACCTAATATGGAGCACTACTACCTGGTGGCACAATTGCAGTGGGTGGCCAGATGGGCCAGTGGACTAAATCTTGAGGATATGGCTGCGCTCTCACCAGTGTGGATGCACTCATCAGTCCTGGCGCTCTTTCATCCCGGGAGAAGAGATGGGGTGCCTGTGCAGATAATGCTGGAGATGGCATATAAATGCTTTCGCAGCTGCTTGTATCTGATGCGCTCTGCCATCCCGTATGTGCAGGCATTACCATGACATGGCATACTGAGGGGTGGCCATGCCACAACTAGTGCGAAACTTTCTGACCGGCTGGCGGTTGACCTACAGACTCTGGGCAACCTATACCAAGATGGGTTGCTGGCACCCTTTGATGCCTTAGTAGAGGACGCTGGACTGCCGCAAGGTCAGTTTTTACTTCATACCTTGTTACTTACAGCACTGCAAACCCTATGGGGGGACATGTCCCGGAAGCCTGACACTCATCTCACAATTCAATATTTACACTTGATGGGCACAGGGAGGCATCTCACAAAGTGGTTTGCTTGCTCGCTGCGCATACACACAGCACACCTGTCAATGTCTCTTCGACATCGCTGGGATGCGGACCTGACTCACCTGTGCACAGACCGTGAATAGGTGGCTATACTTGAGGAACCTACCCATACTCCTAGAAATGCCAGATTCCATCTCATTCAGTACTAAGTATTGCACAGAGACTATTTGACCCCAGCTAAGATCAATAGCTACTTCCAGCATACAGATGTTTGTTGCCCCCGATGCAAGTTGATTGACGCGGATCTCATTCACATGCTCTGGGGCTGCCCCGTGCTCGATGAGAACTAGCGTAGTGCCACAGGACACTTAGCTGGCTGCACTGGGTGGATGGTGGTGTGTACCTCAGATGTATGTCTCCTAGTGCTCTTCCGGGTAGGCACAGGGTGGAGTCCAAGTTTATAGATCTGGGACTACCTGTAGCTAAGTGCTTAATCACCAAGAGACAGAACGTTCGGAGCCTCCCCTTGTGCTGGCATGGTCCCGCTCACTAACAGTCTGGGTGCAAGCTGAAAGTATCACCTTGCGCCACGAAGACACATTGGGGTTACGTAAAGTTCCGATGGCAGCCGACTGGGATGTTATATTGCAGGACTTTCAATGCAGCTGGCAGTCATAGGGTGAGCCCCAGGCCCCCATAACATGCACGGACGTAGTGGCCATAGCAGCAACACAGTAGCACGTGAGGCAGGGATGCTCCATGGATGTGCTGGTGCCCTGTCTTGCACCCTCCCCCATCATCCCCATCCTCATTCCCCACCTCCCTCATCATCTTCCAGGGATGCAACTAGATATGTACCCATTGATCCTATGGTTATGTGGGTCGTGCAGGCGGTGTGGGAGAGAAGAGTAGCAGCGGAGACCTGAGTTGGGCATCATTTAATACTGTTAATCCCTAGACCTTGGTTCCTGTCCCCTCCCTTCAAAGTGCCATACTCGTCAGCTCCTATTAGTGGCGTAAGACGCAGCGTCCAATCCCCGTATGCCCTGTAACGCATGTTGGTGAGTGGCCCCATATTAGTTGCAGAGGCCTATGCTCCAGGCCATGCACTGAACTATTGACTGAATTATTATTACCTGAGATGTATGCACCTCCGCACCTGAGCTGAAATGATGCTTGTAACTGTATGGCAACTATGTTTTGCGAAAAATACCAATAAAGAAATTTAAACAAAAAACAAAATGTGCGCTGCATGCTGCAGCACACATGGATAAGGCAATTCTCCTTTCTAGATTATTTTTGTGCTGGAAGGTGTTCATTCCTGCACAAAATCAACCACCCCGCAACGCAGGCACCCTTGCACCATGGCACAAGGGTGCCTGCATTGGAGTGTTGAATCACTGGTCCAGCAAGGTAAGCAGTAGAGGATGTCCCTGCTCCTGCAAGGTATGCAGTAGAGGGTGAGTGTATGTAGTTTCCCTGGTCCTGCAAGTTGTGCAGTAGAAGGTAAGTGTTGATTCCCTGGTCCTGCAAGGTATGCATTTGAGAGAGAGTGGGTGTAGTGTCCCTGGTCCTGCGAGGTGTACTGTAGAGAGTGAGTGATGTGTCTCTGGTCCTGAAAGGTATGCAGTAGAGGGTGAGTGTTGTTTCCCTCATCCTGCAAGGTATACAGTAGAGGGTGTGCCTTGTCCTGCGAGGTGTGCAGCAGAGGGTGAGTCTTGTGTCCCTGGTGCTGCAAGGTATGCAGTAGAGGGTGAGTGTGTGTAGTGTGCCTGGTCCTGCTAAGTGTGCAGTAGAGGGTGAGTGTTGTTTCCCTGGTCCTGCAAGGTATGCAGTATAGGGTCAGTGCTGTGTCCCTGATCATGCTAGGTATGTGATAGAGGGTGAGAGTCGTTGCAGTGTTTAATTTAAGATGATCCTTTCTCAGGGATTGAGGAGAAGTTTGTTATGGTCATGTTGTGTTGCTCTCTAAATTTGCAGAAGTCCTTCCTCAGTGGTTAAGAATATGCAGGTTTCTATGTTGTATCGTCGATCCAACTTTGATTCCTCTGTCAGTGGTTGAGGAACGATCCTTCCATATAGTATTATGTGTGGCTATTATTTACTCCACAGCCACATATTTGTGTGTGTGAAGGTTTTGCTATTGGACCTGTTTAAACAATTTATAGGGTTCAATAATTTATAGGATTTATTGATTGTATCATTTTCTTTTGTATGCCTCCTTGTTGCATTTTTATTAATTTTCTAAGGGAGGGAGATGTGTTATAATCTGCTATGCTTTAGATGTATTCTGTGCATATCTCCATTGCTCCCTGCTCTGCTCAGACAGTGTGTGATGTCATGGAATGTTGGTGAGTGACTGGAGGCTGGTTGACAGTTTGATAGAATGGGCTGAGCAGGGAGGATGCTGATTCTGGTGGAGTTTCCCTTATGTAACTTGTAACCTGTAACTAACTGGTAATCTTCTTCAATAAACATACAGCTTGTTATTATACGTGAACCGGCAACCTGACTCCTGCTTACCAAGAGAGTACCCTCATTTACAACACATACCTTAATTGAAACACTATCGCATGATCTGGCCTCCGCCCCTCCGCCCCTCTTGCCCCAAACCCTAAAGGAACAAAAGGTGTACTTTGTACATAATGTAAACTTTGATTTAAGTGTTGACGCTCACAGCACTCACCTCATCAGCATCTATATGAGCAGAGGTGGAGGCAAGGGAGTCTCCCTAAAAACACAAAAGGAGGTTCCAGTTCACTAGGCTTTCCTTTACCGGCTCACACATGGGCAAACTTCAAAGTGAGTTATTTTACCTGACAGAGACCCCTCAGCGTGTCACAGCAAATCTAGGTGCGGTACAGCGAAAACTTCAAGGCAATGCACTGGTGACATTCCTCCAGAGGTTAAATCACCCTATACCCGCATTTACAAAAAAAAGAATGTAAATGTAGGGGCATATTTACAAGGGGTTATTGCCACCAGAACGTCACTTTTTTGACGTTCTGGTGGCAGCAACCCCTTCACCAAATTTACAAGGTGGCGTTAAGCCACTTAACGTGGCTTAACCCCGCCTTGTAAATAATGCCCCTATTAACGCAGCACTTAGCGTAAAAGGGTTCAGCAATGGGTGTTGCAGTGGGCGTTCTGCCGCAACACCCATTGCTTTTTGACGCTGCCCCCTATTTACAAGGCTGGCATAAATATGGGGCAGTGCCAAAAATAAGACCAGGAAAAACCTGGTCTCAAACTAGCGCAACAAGGAGAAATGATTAGTTTCTCCTCGTTTTTGCTGTTTCTATGTGTCCTGCAGCACAGATAGAAAGAGCAAATCGCCATTAGTGATTGTTCATGTACAGGGAGGTGTCCCTTACTGCACATAAACAATCATTAGATAATCATGAGTTGCAGGTTATACATGTGCTGCATTCTCCAGCACACAGAAGTTACAAATCGCCGTTAGTGATTGTTTATGTGCAGGAAGGGACATCTTCCTGCACATGACCAATTAATCCCTGCAGCGCAGGCACCCTTGCACCATGGTGCAAGGGTACCTGCATTGGCGCTAGGCAGCTAAATTTAGTGCCAGCACTAGGGGAAATGCAGGGGTGCGCTGTATTATTGTAAATATAGCGCATCCATGCATTTTCAGAATGCTTGAGCGCGTCATTACCAATTGTGGCATAACACAGCGCTCTGCCATTTAACCGCTTCGCTGCGGCCGGAATTCCCCCGCTGTGCTGAGGAATTCCACGCGTGCGTGGTTCGGACGGCCCCCGGCCGTCCTCCGCACACGCCCACCGTGACGTCAGACGGTCGGGGGCCGTCCAACGCACGCAAGGGGTTAATGCTGCAATATTTTTAGTAACACCTGGCCAAACTATGCAGAAACAAAATTACATATCTTCTACATTTTGAAAGGTGTCAGGTGCTAACTTAATAAAGGGGGAAAAGTAGATTATAAATACAAATTTTCCAGACTACAGTTATGAGCATTTATGTTTCAATATCTGTTCGGATACAGAATCAGTCTGGGAAATAAATTATGTACCTCACCTTAAATATACCATTGATATATTCAGTATAAATAATAAATATGAAAAACGGTCCAGACATATTTTTTTCTACATCTTCTCAAACCAATATTGTCTTATCCCCTGTGACAAAGATTCACGAAATGACAGAGCACAAAAATTAGCATCATTGGCTGAGACTACCTTTATTAAATAATTATTGACAGTGTGATTTGAGGTATAACATCTCCGGTGTCATCAGAGCTTGAATAGCTAAAGTTATCGAACCAACACTGATACATGGTGCTAAATAGGTATAATACATTGTTAATATCATGCCTTTCAAAATGTATTTTAAAAAATCCAACAACCAGTGGAAAATGACTAATGCGACGTACAATACATGTTAGTCGTAGAAGGGCCATAAAATTCTTAGCATGCATTAAAACGTGAATTAATGTTTTATTTACTTTTACAAGTAAGTGAAACATTCATATCTACTGCAGCATCAGTTTGTTTGTAGCTATCTATGAGTGTGGCGATTCATTCAGACGTATGGACCGTAAATGCTCCTGTCTGCCTTTTCCCTATTTGAACAACAGAAACTATTTTGAGGCTACATTCTACATCATAAAATTCTTTGGCACTCATTACTGTTCACCTAATAAGTGGCTTACTGACTGAGGCATTGGATTTACAGAAGATTTCTAGACTTAGTTAAAACAGACATGCATAAAATTAGGCCTGGGCAAAAATTTTATAATGCCAGTGAAATTAATGAAATTCAATTTCTTAAAGTTATGCATTGCACAATGTTGCTTATATTTATTTGCCCAAGCGTGCCTCTTGCATTAAAAATAACTCATGCAATAACTTCAGAACATTGGTTTGGACAGAGAATGCCTCACCAAGAAACATTTTCTACTCAAATGTGTCTTCTGATGGTACGTCACAAGACTTTCTTACACGAGCTGCATCCTCATGTAAGGAAATTACATGAGATACCAGTAAATTACATTTCACAAGAGAGCATAATTTTGTGAAATTTTATTCGATTTTCACAAGATTTCATAAGAAAAAAATATGATTTCACCCAGCCTTACATAAAACCCCTACAGTTCTGCAAGAAATAGGGAGCCTGCCCATACAAATACATTTGAAAAAAGTGAAGTATGATATTGACTCTTTTGCTTTGTCAGTTGATACTCTCCCTTCATGACATACCTACGACTCCAATTGCCTTTTGCCTCTTACTATCACCTCTGAAATATTTACCTTGTTGTTCCAGTCGATATATGTAAGATTTTACTAAAAGAAAATATACAAACTCAGACAATGTAGGTAATAGGATGCTACACCTATCACAATGTGGGTGATCTTAGCATAATCCCAAAGCATAGTTTACAGACAGACTTGGAATGCCTCGCGTGGGCATTAGTGGGCACATGCTCCTACTTAAACACCTCTAAATGGAACTGGCCCTTCATTACTTAAGTTTTCTCCCTTTGGATGGCTGGGAGTATGGTTGAAGTGAAGCCAGTAAACCCAGAGCAACAAGGCCTGTAGTTTGTGCAAAATTAGAAATGCCACATATTCCATACACTGTAATGGTTTAGGGTGCTTATTAGAATAAACTGGCGAATGTGTGTTTTTGAAAGTTCACATTGTTTTGGTAGATAAACAATCAAGCATTCCTCAGTGACAGAAGACAAGCCACAGCCACACGGGTACAGTATAACAAATACCCAAGTGGCCAAGCTAATAAAGAAACAAAAAGACGGGGCTCCAGGCCCAAATGGCATTCCGTTTTCTCTTTATAAAGAAGATCCTGACTTCTGGTCTGAATACCTATCAGAGGTTTTTAATGAAGTTGTTCAGACGGGGTTGACTCCAAAATCTTGGAGAGGGTCATTAATATCTCCTATTTTTAAAAAGGAAATTGGCAATTGCCGGAGAACTATCGTTTGATTACCCTTCAGGATACTGATGCAAAGTTATTTGCAGGAGTTTTATTATCAAGCTTAGCAGATTGGGTAAAGGAAAAACGGGTTTTGCCTTTGAATCAAACAGGATTCATTAAAGGTCTAGGTACTTCTACAAACATTTTAATTTTGTCGGTATTAATGAATAAGGCAATTTCAGCAAAACAGCCCTTGTATCTTTGTTTCGTCGATTTTAAATCGGCTTTTGACTTTGTGAATAGACATCGTCTGTGGCAAAAACTAAAAGAGCAGGAAATTCCGGATTTATTATTAAAATTGGTTCAACTTTTGTATACGGACACTTGGATCAGGGTGAGGATTGGTGATGGTCGAGGGCTAACAAGAGAAATACCCACAGCTGCTGGATTAAAACAAGGGTGCGTCCTAGCCCCGCTCCTTTTTAATTTGTTTTTAGCAGATCTTACAGCAACTCTAAATGGTGTGAATGTGCATCCACCAAAGCTAGCGGATAAGCAAATATCCAATTTGCTGTATGCAGACGATGTTATTCTTTTAAGTCACACTAAAATTGGATTGCAATGGTTAATTGATTGTATCTCAACATATGCAAAGGATAACGATATGATAATAAATGAAGCAAAGACTAAAGTAATGGTAGTTACAAAAAATACAAGAATAAAACATAAATATAAATGGTTACTGGAAGAATCTAGATTAGAGCAAGTCAAATTTTATAAATATCTTGGAGTCATATTTAATGATAATGGGAACTTTCTCCCCCAAAAAAAGGATATTAACAGGAAAGCGAATTCTTTGCTAGCTGCATTTAGGATCATCCAGAAATCAATAAGTGATCTTTCTTACCGTCCATTTTTAAAGGTTAGTATAGCAAAATTGCTACCTACATTGACATATGGTAGTGAAGTACTAAACGGGAAGGATGCGGATATTATTAATAATGCGGTTGCAAGAATTTATAAAACCCTATTTCGTCTCCCTAACAATGCCTCGCAAGCTCAAGTGAGGCTGGAATTTTGTAGTGAAGTATTATGTAATGAAGGCCAGCAGACGGAAATACTTCAACTCGCATATTTATTAGCCACAGCTTCAGCAGTGCCAAAGTAACTGACTCACATGGAATCACACAACTCAGAATCCACGAAGGACATTCTACATTCCAGTGATGTAATGCTGGAATGTAATTAACATGAGATCACCACAATATCTCCCTTCTTTACAATAATAAAATACAAAGAATTAACAGGATGGAACATTACATAAACTCAGTAATAAATTAATTACAACCAGTTTAAGTTTAGGGAAAAGAGAGAGTTTCATTCACGAAATCTCAAAGGTTTAACAATATTCCGTCTATCATTCCTTCGTTCAGACAAAGGATGAACCGATGGTTTAGGCTCAGAAACATCAGTGTCAGAAGAAGAAGGAGGAGAAGGAACAACACGAGCACGCAAAGACGAATTAGATGGAGAAATAAGATCATGGGGAGGAACATCATGAGAATGCACCTTCACAACTCTTCCCTTATTCCACCATTCGTTCCTGCTGGTCCTCACTGCATTCCTGGTCACAACTTCAATTCTGACCGGAGGTTTAAATTTAGACATCCCCTTAAGGACATGGTTAGGATCTTTCACCCGAACCCAATCTCCTACACACAAATCTCTCTCAAAAGACTTCACTCTGTGCAAAGTGTCATAGTGATTCTTCATTTTATCCTGAAATGTTTCCACATTTGGTCTCACAACTTTGTCCACATTTAACATATGTACATTTTTGTTCTGACACTCTCGTAACCAAGCAGGGCACAACCTAGACGCAGGAGGACGACCTCTTAGAATTTCAAATGGCGAAAGGCCAGACACAGCATTAGGGCATGACCTATGAGACCACAGCATTTCTTCAACAGCTTTGGACACATCTATCTTGTTTTGAATTGCCCACTGTATACACTCTGACAGTGTGCGGTTCATTTTTTCTACTAGACCGTTTGCTTGAGGATGATATAAAGCGATACATTTATGTGTTATAGCATTAGAGTCAAGAAAAGTTTTCATTTCTTTCGAAATAAATTGCACACCGTTGTCTGATACAATTTCTTTTGGAAAACCTTCCCTCAAAAATACATTTTTTAAAAACTTTATAACACTAGTTGTGTTTGCCTCTTCAACGAATCTTACCTCCCACCATTTACTATAGTAGTCAACGACCACAATAGCGAATCTCAACTTCCGAGGAAGAACACCAAAAGGACCAATAAAATCTATGGCAAGTTTGGACCACACAGAATCAGGTAATTTTACAGGTTGAAGGGGAACAGCCTCAGTTTTGAGACCTTTATCACTAGTGGCACAAATAACACATGCACGAACACTAGCAATAATGGCAGAATCCATCCCAGGCCACCAATAACTGTCTCTGATTTTTCTTTTTGGTTATGGTTTGGCCTAGGTGTCCCTCATGACCATACACAATGATCCTATCTCTCAACGAAACTGGTGGAATAAATTTGTCTCCCCGTACTAACATACCATTTTCTTCTATTGACAATTCATCGGAAACTTTAAAATAAATCCTGGGGCAAAACTTTTTCTTTTGGCCACCCATTCATTACATACTCTCTTACACTATTCAACACGACATCCCTTGAAGATTCCAAAGTCCACTCTTATTCTGTGAAAGTAGTGTCGTGGCAAACATCAATACAAGCGATCAAACATTCTTCGTCATTTTCATCATTCTTTTCTGGATACTCAGTAAAGCTTAAGGGTGAACGAGATAAGTAATCCGCCCTTACGTTCTTACCACCCGGGATGTATTCAACATCAAAATTATACTGTAGAAGCTTTGAACTTAACTTTGCTATTCTAGGTGTGTGGTCTTTAATGGTACAGCCACTCAAAATGCTGACTAACGGTTTGTGGTCAGTTTTAAGAACAAATTTCCTCCCCCAAACAAAACATTTAAACCTTTCCACAGCCCAACAACAGGCCAAAAGTTATTTTTCTATAATAGAGAAAACTTTTTCATTGGACCTCAATGATCTAGAAACAAAACCAATGGTCACTTCAATTTTCCCCTTCATCTGTGCGATAGTGGCACCCAAACCGTCATTACTTGCATCTACAGTGATAATACATTGTTGTATAGGATCAAAAGGCGCGAGGACACCTGCTGTAACAATTTCTTTTTTTAGATTCTCAAATTCTTCTTGACAATTTTTCTCCCATGCAAAACTTTTCTCTTTTTTTAACAATTCTCTTAACCCAACAGTTTTGGCTGAGAAGTTTTGAATGAATTTGGAGTAAAATTCACATACCCCCAAGAATGAAGCCACATTCTCTTTACTCTTGGGGGTCGGAGATTTGACAATAGCATCGACTAATCCAGGTCTGGGTTCAACTCCCTTCTCAGAAATTACATGTCCTAAATACTCAATAGTATTTTTTGCAAATTCACACTTTCCACGATTAGCCACAATTCCATACCTTTGTAATCTCTCCAAAACTGTACGCATGCGTTTATCATGAATAGACATATTTTCGCCTGCTATTAAAATATCGTCTTGGAACGTTACCACACCTTCAACTCCTTCTAGTACATTCTCTAACACACGTTGAAATACGGCTGCTGCCGACGCAAGGCCGAAAGGCATCCTTTTGAACTGATAGGAGCCCATAGGAGAAACAAAAGCCGTTAAATGTCGTGACGACTCCTCTAGTACAACCTGATGATATGCAGATGCTAAGTCTATTTTTGAAAAAAACTTAGCACCCGAGAATGTACTTATGATATCATCTATTCTAGGTAAGGGGTGGGAATCAATCCAGATAACTTTGTTTAGACTTCTTAAGTCCACACACACTCTCAGTTGGCCGTTTTTCTTCCTGGCGATAACCAATGGACTTAACCATAAAGATGATTCTATTGGATCTATCAAACCTTCATCACACATTTTCTTAAGAATCTTCTCTAAGTCTTCACGCACACTGAAAGGCACATTCCTCAACTTATGTTTCACAGGAGTGACATCGTCTCTTACTTTAATTTTGTGCTTGAAACCTCTGATTTTCCCCAGTTTGTCATCAAAAACCGCAGGAAAATTCTCAATCCATTTGCTACTGCTTTCTACCTTTTCAAATGTCTCTTTGTTTCCCTCACACTCAGTTACTAAAGATACTTGCACGTCTCTACCAGGTCTGAGAGTCATCCCAAAAAGACCTTGGTGATACCATCCAAGTATGTTTAGACCTTTCTTAGCAACATACACTTTCCCAAAAATGCTGCGATCTTTAAACTTGAGTTGGCATTCAAAATATCCAGACAATTCTATTTTCCTTCCATCGTACGTTACAGGATTCCTGTCTGGAGGCAATAACTCTCGTCTTCCCCAGACTTCAACAAACAATTCATCGGTCACCATTGTCATTCTTGCCCCAGAATCAATAAGAAGCCTCAAGTTTTTCCCATCTACTTCAATGTCTTCGTATGGCTCTACACAGTTAGATTCATCATCTTGTACAAATACAATCATATCTCTCATTCCCCTTGCGCAACTTTCATCTTCATCTGATCTTGTCTTTGGGCGACTGACAAACTTTTGCAAAATGTCCAATCTTATTACACAATTTACATTTCACATTTTTAGCAGGGCACAGACGACCATTAGGTCCATGATAGGAATACCCGCACCTAAAACAAATATTTTTCTGTGTGAAAAACCCACCTTTATACTCTTTCTTTTTGTGATTTTGTTTATAACTATTGTTTTGTCTAGGGACCGTTTTTTCATTAACAACCGATACACCACTAGTGTCTTTGCGAGTGAGTTCTTTTAATGCTTTGCGTGACACTTCAATCCCTTTTACTATGTCAATTGTTTCTATTAAATTTGGATTCCTCATGGTAAGGAGTTTTTCTTGTACTTTCTTATCCCAGCAACGTACTACTATCTGATCGCGTATGAGTTGATCTGTGAAGTTTTCAAATTCACATTCTGCCGCTAACATTCGTAACACAGCAACGTAAGTGTCTATGGATTCATCTTGTAATTGTTCTCTAGTAAAAAACTTATGTCTGTTAACTATCAAACTCGGTTGTACATCAAACTGTTTCTCAATTTTTTTTACAGCTATTTCATATTCATCTAAATCTTCTTGATCATGTGGAATGATATAGGGTGGTAGATGTTCATAAATAGATTGACCTTCAAAGCCTAGATTGTGTTCTAATAAAAACCTTTTGCGTTCTGGGCGATACCTGTTTCCACCGATTGCTCCTAAATACTTTGTAAAGGCTCTGTACCAATTTCTCCAAGCCACTGGAGGGTCTCCAGGAGTTTGAAGAAATGGGGGAGGGGCATTAACATTCTGCATAGTGGCCATGGCACCTCCTAGATTAATCCATCTTAAATTCAAATTACTAATACAAGAAGAACAAAATCAAACACTAGCTGATACATATATCAAGTTGGCAAAGTAAAAAAAAAAAAAAATTACTTCTATTCACGTGTGCACATCACGGATGTGCGTTGTAGATAAGTAGTTTCTCCTTTTACATCAATTTTCACTGTGTGTGCACATCACAGATATGCAAAAGAGAAGTGTAAACCTGTGTCCAGTTACTTTGGTCTGCGTGTGCACATCACGGTTGTGCAGAGTAAATATTTCTCCTTGAAAAGTATTTTTCTCTATTAATAGTTAATATTCTGCCTTCTTACTGCTTCCTTTAGTACCTAGTAATTCCTCTTATTAATAGAATTTCTGTTCAGACTGTATAAGTGTAATCCTTCTGCCTAATCAAAAGAGTAGTTTTTTTCCTCTGTTTGACAAAACAACCGACTTCCTGGTATTGCTATGGTCAGCTCTCTAGTTGTTCTACCAACTGTTTATTTTTTTTTATTTTTTTTTATAGAAACCACTTCCTGTAGTCCTTCTTTGAATCGATTCTAACTTCTTTTGTTTCTGCCTCCAGAACTGAGGACGATGTGATACGGCTTTCAAAAGAAAGTAAGTTATTGCTTAGCGCTGTTTTATTGATACCTTTTTCCCTCAGTTTATACATGCGCAGCCGGCTCTAGTGGAGGTGACAATCGTACGAGTCTGGCACTTGACATCACGCGCACACAGCAGACTTCCAGTCAAGAGTCACAGCCTCGCGCTTAGCCTAACGCGCGCAGCGGGTTGTGCTTGATTAGAATTGCAGTTGACACTCTATAACAGCCTCGCGCTTTTCCTCACGCGCACAGTAGGATGTATTTCCATTCAAAATGTCATCTGCTCGATAATTCTTTTAAACTGAAAATGTCTGCCCTGTGCCGAATGGTCTTCTCAAAATGACCGCAGAATATCTCCTCAAAACTACGCTTCCTTTAAATCATGGCCTCACGTTTCAATCCACGTACTTTCTGTTAGTACTCTTCGTTTTTAAAACTTTTCCCTGCGCGCACAAAATGAACAGATCTACTTTCAGGCAGTATTTCACTGTAATGTTATTTACTGCCTTGCGCCATGTTTCCGACAATACTTTCAAAGTGGAGACCTTTCTTCAATCGCGCTTAAGTTTTAACTAACTGCTCCAGACCCAGTTAGTTTCTTGTGAGCGCAGCGTGAACCAGCACGATGGTTATTTTCCTCTATTTGAACAATACGATCATCCTTTCTCTTTCTTATTTTTTTTAAACTAAAAAGTCCAGCGCAAATTCCGAGCATTCAAACCAAATTATGCAGGCATGATACTTTCCTTATGATGTATTCCTCATGGAGATGTGCTCTTCTCACTTCTTTTGTTTAAGAAGGTGTTTCTTGATGCGTGGATCCTTTGCTGTGGCTAAATTGTCGCCAAATTGTAGTGAAGTATTATGTAATGAAGGCCAGCAGACGGAAATACTTCAACTCGTATATTTATTAGCCACAGCTTCAGCAGTGCCAAAGTAACTGACTCACATGGAATCACACAACTCAGAATCCACGAAGGACATTCTACATTCCAGTGATGTAATGCTGGAATGTAATTAACATGAGATCACCACAAATTTGGATTAAATAACCAGTTATACGCAAGGCAAGGTCAATTTCTGAAAGTGTGGAACCGAATTAAAAATGATCAAGAAAATCAAATCTCTCAGCTACTATGGCAAGAAGTAAAAGCTAAGAGGAAATTGCAAGTGTGGACTTATTTAAATAAAGCGATAGAAGAATTTGGTGTTACACCTATTTGGGAAACTACTATTGCACTGGAAAGCTTTAAAAAAACAATCAATAAATTAACCAACCATCTATCGCTGATAAAAGGTAAAGAAATATTGGTAAAAAGAAAACATGCATGGCCAATAATAAATGGATATCAGAAAAAAAGGACCAAGAATATTTGGAAACATTGTGGTCACAAAAAAAAAAACATATTTTCATTAATGCTCGATTCGGCTTAACGCCGGGATTATGTAATTTACAGCCATGGAAGAAATCAGAAGAGGATACTCAATGTAGGTTATGCAAAACAGGACAAGAGAATACTATTCATTTACTGTGTCTTTGCCCCGAATTAGAAAACGAAAGGAAAAGTATACTTAAGAGACTATTTAATGATTGTGGAGTAAGGACATGTAGGCAAGCCTTGATAGCATGTTTAAGCTCTGATGATATTTCCTTGAATTCTGCATTTGTAAAATTTTTGATTTTAATTGGGAAAAAATTATAGGAAAATAATTTGAAATCTGTATCTATTGTATTTTAAAAACAATACACTGTGTACTATTTATCTGGCTATAACTTTTGGTACTATATACAACTGTTTTAATTTTCTTTTATCAACGGAAATTTTTAGTGGCTTTTGTAAGATTTTAATTAATCAAACAAATAAAATAAACTTGAACTTGAAACAGTAGTGGTCACAAGAACTGCAGAGCTGCAGAACTGCATAATGTATGTTTTTTTTCAAGAAATGTTTGTAAACTGGAAGGATCTATTGCATAGGTGACTCCTCCATTAACTTGTATTTGATGTCGTGTTGCAGGAAGTTTCTAAAAAGGGAAAGGAGCACAATCTAAAGGTTTAGTACCAGAATATAGTCATAACATGAATTGCAAAAATATAAAATTGTAAACATCTACAAAAATTGCCCCCTTGGAGTTAATAATGGAAAATATACAATACATCAGACTATATTTTATACATGATATTGAAGACACGATATTTATGTTAGAAGATGTTTCTGAAAATGATACAGCCCTTCTAATTGTCAAAATTTGGTGATCTACACAGTAAAACTTTAGTCAGGCATCAAATCTTTGCTTTGGTTTCCTATCTTGAGAACACCTACCCTCAATGCAAAATGTTGAACTTGGTACAAGAGATGGCAATTATTGTAGTTTGCAGTATAGATAGTGAAATGTGTGTAAAAACTACCCCCAGTTGAGCACCTCAACTGGGATCCAGTGGGAGTCCTTTCTGGGATCCAGAAACAAAACACATGTACAATAAAGCCTCAAGTTCTGCTAAAATTGTTTTTTCCTATAACGTTTAGAAGATCCAGTTTCTTGGATATGATGAGTTCACATGTGTCACAGTACCAACTAATTTCCATTTCTGAGGTTATTGGGGTATGAATTGCATGTAAAAGAGTTAAGCTATCAACTGTTCAATATAAATGTTGCACATGGACAATTGAAAAACTTTACCTTTAATGCACCTACAAGGCAAGTGACTTGTTGGGATTACTGCTAAATATTTGCTTAATTAAAAATGAAGTTCAAAGTGTTTCCCTAATGTTTGCATTAAGAGTATTTTATAGGTGTATCTCTAATGCTTCCTGCAAATGGTGTCAAGACTCAGAACTGCAACTATCTCTTCCTTTTTAATTTTTATAAAATTGATTTTAATGCCACTATTCCAAGGAAAGAAAATTCATTATACCATACATTAACCCCTTCGGTGCTCATGATGGAATGGTTCCATCATGAGCACCAGTGCTCGTGTGCTCATGATGGAACAATTCCGTCATGTTCACATGCACACTAAATCCCTCTGCTGCAAACAGCAGATGGATCTCCTTTTGGGGGGCTCAGGAGGTGGGGAAGAGCTTCCCCAACCTCCTGAGGCTTTTTTTTATTTCCAATGTAATGTCGATCACTCGCATGACGCCAGACCTAATAACATTGAAAATGATACTGGAACTCAGTTTCAGTTTCACTGTTTTGGTGCTTGTGGGGCTATCTCAGCCCCCTGAGCATCGAAACACACAGAAGAGGTATCGTTGGAAAGGGGAGAATCTCCCCTTTCTAATGGTACCCCTCCCTAGTGGATCCCTGCTTGGGGATCACCCCAGGAGAGCATCTCCCAAGCAGGGATCCACCCACTAGGCACCAGGGAGGGGGGGAGGGGCCCCTTGGGCAAGGGCCTTTGCTCCCCCCCATCTGGGGGGCAGATGAGGGCAGTAGCCCCCAATCTGTCCCCCAGGGGGCAGAAAGCACCCTAGACCCCTGGGATTTTTTATAGGGCAGAGGTGGGGCTGCCCAGAATGGGCATGCTAATGCCCCCACCCTTCCCCCTACAATAAATGCAAACATCTTTCTGCCTCCCCAGGAGGCAGATGGGGGCAATAGTCCCTGATCTGCCCCCCAGGGGGGGCAGAAAGCCCACTAGGCACCAGGGATATTTTTTATACAAAGGGGTGGGGGCTGTCGAGAATGGGCCTGTCAATGCCCCACCCAAAAAAAAATGCCACAGTCGTTCTGCCCCCCGGGAGGCAGATGGGGCAATAGCCTCTTATCTGCCCCCCGTCGGGCAGAAAACCCACTAAGCACCAGGGATTTTTTTTCAAAGTTCAGGAATGGGGGCTGACCAGAATGGGCATGCCAATAACACTACCCCCTTAAAAGATGCCACACTCTTTCTGTCCCCCAGGAGGCAGATGGTGGCAATAGCCCCTGATCTGCCCCCGGGAGGGACGGAAAGCCCACTAGGCACCAGGGATTCGTTTTTTTATATGTAGGGGTGGGAGCTGCCCAGAATGGGTATGCCAATGTCCCCGCCCCCCAAAAAATTGCCACAGCTTTTCTGCCCCACCCAGGAGGCAGATGGAACCAATAGCCCCTTATCTGCCCCTGGAGGGGCAGAAATCCCACTAGGCCCAGGGATTTGTTTTCTCCACGGTTCAGGGGTAGGGGCTGCCCAGAATGGGCATGCCAATGCCACACACCCCTCAAAAATTGCCAGAGTCTTGCTGCCCCCCCAGGAGGCAGATGGGGCAAATCCCCTGATCTGCCCCCCAGGGGGGTAGAAAGCACACTAGGCACCAGGGATTAGTTTTTTTATACATAGGAGTGGGGGCTGCCCAGAATGTGCATGCTACTGTCCCCACCCCAAAAACAATTGCCACAGTCTGTCTGCCCCCTCGGGAGTCAGATGGGGGCAGTAGCCCCTTATCTGCCCCCCGAGGTGAGCAGAAAGCCCACTAGGCACCAGGGATTTTTTTTCAAAGTTCAGGGGTGGGGCTGCCCAGAATGGGCATGCCAATGCCTCCACCCCCCAAAAAAACTGCCACAGTCTTTCTGCTCCCCACAGGAGGCAGATGAGGGCAACAGCCCCAGATCTGCGTCCCGGCAGGCAGAAAACCCATAAGGCACCAGGATTTTGTTTTTACGTATACGTAGGGGTGGGAGCTGCCCAGAATGGGCATACCAATGCCCACACCCCCAAAAAGTTGCCACAGTCTTTCTGCCCACCCCCAGGGGGCAGAAAGTCCACTAAGTACCAGGGATTATTTCTTTTAATATACGTAGGGGTGGGGGCTGCCTAGAATAGGCATGCCAATGCCCCCAACCCCCCCAAAAAATTGCCACAGATTTTCTGCCTCCCCCTGTAGGCAGATGGGGGCAATAGCCCCTGATCTGCCTCCTCCAGGGGGCCAGAGAGCACACTAGGCACCAGGTATTATGCTGTTTTTTTATACTTAGAAATGGGGGCTGCCCAAAATGGGCATGCCAATGCCCCCACAAAAATGGCCATAGTCGTTCTGCCCCCTTAGGGGGATATCGGGGCAATGGCCCCTGATATGCCCCCTCCAGGTGGCAGAAAGCCCACTAGGCACTGACCTTTGTTTTTTCAATTTGCCTAGCTGTGGATTTTGGGCCCTAGTGCAGCCAGCACCTTGGGAAACCTAGCACACCTGTACATTTTTGAAAACTAGACACCCAGTGGAATCCAGGATGGGGTGACTGGTGTGCCTCTCACCAGGTTCTGTTACCCAGAATCCCTTGAAAACCTCAAATTTTGTCAATAAAAAATCACATTTTCCTCACATTTCTCTGATGAAAATTTCTGGAATCTGCAGGTAGCCACAAACTTCCACCCACCCAGCATTCCCCCAAGTCTCCTGATAAAAGTTGTACCTTACTTGTGTGGGTAGGCCTAGTGTACGCGACAGAAAACATCCCAAAATGCAACATGGACGCATCACATATTTCCACTGGAAACTGACCCTTTTTTGCAATGTGCCTAGCTGTGGATTTTGGAACCTAGCTCAACCGGCACCTAGGGAAATGTAGTAATCTGCTAACCTGCCTGTCTTGGTTGTGATGTCATCTTATGAGCTATGGAATGTTGCTGTTTGAAATCTAGTGTCTGCTGTGACAGTTCCCTGGAGGCTGTGGAGACAAACGGTCATTAAACTTAGTGCTCTTACACTTACCTGTGTTTGTGTAATCACTTCAAATTTGGCGACGAGTTGGTCTGACCGTTCAGTGTCTCCATCCACGTGTGCAGCAGCCTGGTGTGTTCCGGTGGTGTACAGATGACAGTTCTCTGTTCAAGTTTCCACGGATTTGAAGTCGACTTCAAAGGGTCACTTTCTCTCTGTCATCAGTGGGACGTCGGTCCTGGTGTCTGTGAAGTGAACCCTGTCATTGTTATAGAAGTGTTTGTGCTGCATTTGTTTCACCTATCGGCACTTTTCAGTTTAGGAGAATGCCTTTTGGGCTTGCCTCCGCTGCATCGGCCTTTCAGTGTATTATGGAAAGTGTACTCGAGGGTTTGGAGGATACTGTTGTCTTCCAGGATGACATTTTGGTCGCTGGGAAGTGCAAAAATTCTCATGACAGACAGGTCTCGAAAGTGTTATCTAGGTTACAGGAAAGAGGTATTGTAGCCAATAAACTTAAATGTGTGTTCGGTCAAGAATCCATTGAGTACCTGGGGCATCGGATTTCGGGCGAAGGTATTAAACCAAGAGAAGGTTTGATTGAGGCCATTCTTAATGCTCCTTGTCCTAAGTCAAAGGAACAGGTTTCTTCATTCTTGGGTGTGTGTGAGTTCTATTCCAAATTTATCAACAATTTTGCAGCTAAAACGGTCCATCTGCGTGAGCTTCTCAAGAGGAAGGTCGTTTTTGTGTGGAATCAGGTGTGCCAGGACGAGTTTATTCGCATTAAGGAGGAACTTGGTACGTGTAAGATTCTCACACCTTTTGATCCTCTTTTACAGTGCATTGTGTCAGTGGATGCGAGCTTGGATGGATTGGGTGGCATGATTACCCAATTAAGACAAGGCAAGGAGCATACCATTGGGTTTGTGTCTCGAGCTTTGTGGCCAAGTGAGAAGAACTACTCGGTCATTGAAAGGGAGTTGTTGGCTTGCTGCTGGGCAGTTGAAAGGTTTAAGTGTTTTTTGTGGGGAAAGTCCTTCAAGTTATTAACGGACCGCAAGCCACTTATCCCTATTCTCAATGGTCACATTGTCAAAGACCATACTCCGAGGATAGCAAGATTGAGTTCTAAGTTGTTGCAGTACAACTTCGATGTCGCGCACATTCCAGGAGGGAAAAATATTAGGGCGGATTTCCTGTCCAGATCTCCTTTTCCTCTGGCAGTGGAGGAGTTGTCTGTCTGTGATGATGTTGAGGAGTGTTTGATTGCTGCAGTTGATGTTTGTGGAGTGGGAGGTTTTTCCGAGAAGGAATGGTTTGATGCAGTGCAATCTGATTCTGTTCTTAAGAGAGTAAAGGAACACATCGTTCTAGGTTGGCCTAAAGAGAAGCATTTAGATGTTGAGCTTCAACCCTTTTCCAAAATTTCCGATGAACTCACTTTGGAGGGGGGAGAGTTAGTATTGCGAGGTGACAAATTTGTACCTCCTGTATCCTTGAGGTCACGCATAATTACGCTGGGTCATGAGGGTCATTTGGGGCAAACCAGCACTAAGAGAAGAATTCACTCTGTCTATTGGTGGCCTTCGATGGACAGGCAGATTGGTGAGGTTGTCAAGGGGTGTGTGATTTGCTGCTCGAGTGATAAGGTTATCAAGATTGTCATGCCTCCTGTTCAAGTTGTTGCACCACCTACCGAGCCTTGGATGAAGCTTGCTGTTGATTTTGTAGGGCCTTTTAATGCTCTCCCCCACAGATACAAATTTGCTCTAGTTGTGGCGGATTATCACAGTAAGTGGTGGGAGGTTCATTTTATGATTGATCCTAATACTAGTGAGGTCATTCGTTTTTTTCACAGTTTGTTTGCTAGGGAAGGCTTTCCCAAAGAGCTTGTCTAGGATAATGGTGTGCAATTTACTTCGAGGGAAATGTCTGAGTTTTTATCCCAGTCTGACATTAAGCATTGCCCTGTGGCTTTATATCATCCTCAGGCCAATGGCTTCATTGAGTGCATGAATCGCATCCTGGTTGAGTGTGTGCAGTGGGCTGTGGCTAATGGTATTGACATCAAGGAAGCCGTTCATAGCATGCTATGGGCGTATCGCACAACTCCTACACAAGCTATGGGAAAGAGTCTGTTTGAGCTGTTGCGTGGAAGAGTTGCAACTTTTGACATGTGTCCTGCGTGGATAAGAAAGTGGGGTTTGCGTTCAAAGGTTGGGGGTTCGGACAGTTCTATGTTTGTTTCTCCTGGTTCTGGTTTGGGTGCAAACAATACCACATCTGGTGCATCTACTAATTTCAACAAGAATTCCTTTATTAACAAGATTTCTGTTGGCGATTGGGTTAAAGTCAAGCTTCCAGTCAAAATGCCTAAGGGTTTATCAAAGTTCAGTCCTCCTGTTAAAGTTGATGCTATTTCACGTTTTGCTGTAAGAGTCAATGGAAAGAATTGGTGGAATTGTTCCAGGATTTACAAGATTCCCAAAAATGTGGTTCTCAAACTGGGACTTGGGAGTGGTATAGGGGAGGATGGTGATTTGGGTCAAGCCCAATCGAATTCTCCTTTGTTACGCAGGAGCTTTAGGAGAAGTGTTCCTCCTAAACGCATGGATTTGTAGTCCTGCTTAATGTTTAGACTTATACTTGCTTTCAGCTTTCATGATGCATTGTTTATTCATTATTCCTTTATGAATTGTATTTAGACAGTATTGTTGTTCTTTGGTTTTTCTTTTTTCTTTTTCTATTTCTATCTTACTGTTGCTTTTTTTCAATTTTACCTCTATTCCCTCTCTGTGTTCTGTTTCTTTTATACTATTGCAACTTTTATGAAAGATGGGAAATGTTGTAGTAATCTGCTAATCTGCCTGTCTTGGTTGTGATGTCATTTTATGAGCTATGGAATGTTGCTGTTTGAAATCCAGTGTCTGCTGTGACAATTCCCTGGAGGCTGTGGAGACGAACGATCATTAAACTTAGTGCTCTTACACTTACCTGTGTTTGTGTAATCACTTCAGGAAACCTAGTAAACCTGTAAATTTTTTCAAACTAGACACCCTGGGGAAGCCAGGATGGGGTGACTTGTGTGGCTTTCACAAGGTTCTGTTACCCAGAATCCCTTGCAAAATCTCAAACTTTGTATAAAGAAACACATTTTTCTCATATTTCTGTGATGGAAAGTTTTAGAATCTGCGGGGAGCCACAACCTTCCACCCACCCAGCATTGCCCCAAGTCTCCTGATAAAAATTGTACCTCACTTGTGTGGTTAGGCCTAGAGCCCGCAACAAGAAACGGCCCAAAACATACTGTGGAGACTTCAAAACTATCGATCACAAAAAGACATGGTTTTGTGAGGGAGTCACCTGCGTTTTTGCTCCCGGGCTCAGTGGTGATTTAGGGAAACTGACCAAGCCCAGACATTTCTGAAAACTAGACACCCAGAGGAGTCCAAGGAGGTGTTGCCTGCATGGGTCCCTCAACGTTCCTACCCTGAATCCCTTGCAAACCTCAAATTTAGCTGAAAAAAATCCCATTTTTCTTACATTTCTATGTGGGAAAGTTGTGGAATCACCGGACTGACACAAATTTCCTACCACCCAGCGTTCCCCCAGGTCTCTTGATAAAATTTGGTAACTTACTTGTGTGTGTGGGCCAAGTACCTGTGGCAGGGAAGGGCCCAAAACCTATTGTGGAGAAATCAAAATTATCTATCACAAAACAATCTGGTTTTGCAAGGGGGGCACCTGAGTTTTTGGTCCCGGGCTCGACGGCCATCTAGGGAAACCTACCAAACCCAGACATTTCTGAAAACTAGACACTGGGGGGAGTTCATGGAGGTATGGCTTGCATGGATCCCCCAATGCTTTTCTACTCAGAATCCCTGTCAAACTTTTCTGTAATCAGTTCTAAGAATGAGTATTCAATAAAGCCATTTTTATGTGAAACCGTTTACTATCCTGTCACGCAAATATACTCCTCCTGGTATACAAAACAAGCGCATAGTTTCCTTAATTTTCCCACAATTCTGAGGTTAATACGCGTTTGTAGTATCAGCCATGGTAATGGTTCTACTTATATGTCTCTGAAGCAACTGTGCCAAGGACTCACTCATTGTTTTAAACTGATTGTGGGCATTGGAAATTTGAATAAAAAGATTTGGAAATGCCAGATACAAATCAATTAGTGGATTCCGCTTGATTTCTTAGCAGGATTAAATCACTTTTTTTGCTCTGAAAATAAAATAGATGTTCTTTCACAAACAATTTTATTAGACGAGATTAGTCCTGGCATTCTGGAAACCCAACCGGAGCAATATACAAACTGCCTACCTGGCTCAGAAAAATGTATATTATATTAAACTGTGCTTCACAGATTTAGAAGTAGTTTATAAAAATGTTCAAATACAGTTATGAAATACATAATGTTTAAGAAATGTGTACTGATTTTCACGCATATACCTTGCTGCCACCAGGAATTCCATTAAAACTGGTTTATTGTAGTGTTTTACATTTGAAGTGGATCTTCCAGAACCAGAAGTACTTCCATAATTTTTTGACAGTTGCAGGTTTCTAGGAGAGCTCATGCAATCCATTTGTGAACTCCATTTTCAATTGAGCAAAAGGACATGTGTATTTTTTGCAAAATGCAGTGAAAATCACCAAGTTTTTTTCCTTCATGAGAAAACTCTTTCCCTAACTCTCACTCCACAATATTCAGGGTTTTGTCTTTCATTTTAAACCTGGGTATGGGTTTACTCCTGCATTTGAAAGGGTAAATTCAAATGGTAAATGTATTTCTACTGTGAGAATAGGTCATGAAATCATTTGTGAATACCCACAAGGAAGGTGGTTTGTGAGTTCAGGTCTTTACAGCCCTGAAATCTACAGACCACATTTCTTGGCAGTTGTTATACTGATATCCAAATGTTTGTGTGAGTAAATCTTTTAATAAATGGAATATTATCTTTTGTGAACTGGAAATCTGTTTTTTTAACCATAAAAAGGCCTCATTGAATGCATGTGTGAGTACATCTAGACCCGCATTATATAACAGCCACACTGTTCCTTTTTCACCACGGCACACCTTCAATCAGGTGCACGGGGTGCAGGCAGGATAAGTGCACTCTATTGCAATTAATGCATTGTCCCCATGACAGCTGTGAGCTCATGCCTGCCTTGGGAACAGCTCATTAGTGAAAGAGGCAGCAGCTGCATAAAGCAGGTACTTTGTTTTTCGCTGTGCAGGTGGCCACCATCTGTAATTCAAAGGGGGGAAAGAGCAGGCTACCGGGCGTTTTGGTAGGCTGCCAAGCTGGGGCCCGATTTTACTGCTTTGGGGGCTAATTTATGTTGATGGGCACCTGCATTTGCTTCTAAGTAAAGAAAGCAAAACAAATGGTTTTGAAGAATACTTTAAAACCATTTGGTTTTCCGTTCTTTACTTAGAAAGGCCCGGTAGCCAGTCCGGCCCTGGGAAAGAGTTTCTGCTGCGGGCGGGTGCAGTGAGTGACTGTACCTGCCTGTAGAGAGGGATGTCTAGGAGATCCATTGGACCCACTTTCTGTACTAATGAGGGGTGGCCTAGGTGGTCGCACTGACTGTGCGCCACCTCATTGTGGCACACAGTCAGTGTGCATCCTGATGACCTCTTTGCCTCTACACCCATGTCAATAAAAAGGCTCAGGCACAGAAACCCCTTCGGATAATGCCCCCTTCGGATAGCGCCAGTGCTATATGTGCATCAGTGCTATCTATATTACATAAAGGGCGCACAAGTATCTGTGGACTCTTCTGTAATACATGAGTGGCCCGGGGCCACAGAAAAGAAGTGCCCCCTCGGCCAACATATGTCATGCGGTCCTTGCTGTCTTACCTAGTGTATTTTTTGCGGCAAGTGGACTGTTGCCGGTGAAGTTGCTTTCAATAATGGCCATGCATGTAATCAGACACAAAACAGCTGCAGGTGCTTGTTAATTTATGAAGAATGGCAACTCTCGGTGGCTTAGCAAGGGGAGAGAGGGCGCGGTCCGCCCCGGGCTGGCCCCCGCTCTTACCTGCGGCCGTCACGAGGTGAAATAGCCAGCACCACTTCCCCTGCTCTTACCTGCGGCCGTCGCGGGGCAGCAAACGCAGGGACCACCACAGGCGGCAAAAGGTCTAGCTACGGTACTGACAGCTCTTGTGAACAATATTTCTGAACAAGCACTTTTATTCTATGATCATGGTATTATCTTCCCTAAATCACAGACAGTGTGAGCCAAATTTTGTTTTCTATTGTTCCATGACATGGGGAGAACCTAATGGTTTCTACACATCACTGACAGGCCTGTACTCTAGTGACAAATGCAAAAGAAATTTTTTTGAGACGGAATGCTGGACAATGCAAACATTCACCCCCAGTCACAAGAATCTGGGTTAAATCCATCATTCTTTTGCTCACCACACCACCCCAGTTAGGACCCAGCCATATGCAAATCAGTCTTGACCCTGTCCCTTGTGGGAACAGTCCAGCCCGAACTGCCAAGCCAGGTCCTCCCTGGACCGGAAACAAGCATCCTGGGACCGGTTTCAGGGGATCACCCTTCATCAGCCAGGCTAGCTTGAATCCAGTGGTGTAGTGAGCACGAGACACACGTCTGGGCATACCCTTCCCACTTAGGGCGACAAATGCAAAAGAAACAATTGATGGACGGAATGCTGGACAATGCAAACATTCACCCCCAGTCACAAGGATCTGGGTTAAATCCATTATTCTTTTGCTCACCACACCACCCCAGTTTGGACCCAGCCATATGCAAATCAGTCTTGACCCTGTCACTTGTGGGAACAGTTCAGCCCGAACTGCCAAGCCAGGTCCTCCCTGGACCGGAAACAAGCATCCTGGGACCGGTTTCAGGGCATCACCCTTCATCAGCCAGGCTAGCTTGAATCCAGTGGTGTAGTGAGCACGGGACCCACGTCTTGGCATACCCTTCCCACTTAGGCGACAAATGCAAAAGAAACAATTGATGGACGGAATGCTGGACAATGCAAACATTCACCCCCAGTCACAAGGATCTGGGTTAAATCCATCATTCTTTTGCTCACCACACCACCCCAGTTTGGACCCAGCCACATGCAAATCAGTCTTGACCCTGTCCCTTGTGGGAACAGTCCAGCCCAAACTGCCAAGCCAGGTCCTCCCTGGACCGGAAACAAGCATCCTGGGACCGGTTTCAGGGCATCACCCTTCATCAGCCAGGCTAGCTTGAATACAGTGGTGTAGTGAGCATGGGACCCACGTCTGGGCATACCCTTCCCACTTAGGGCGACAAATGCAAAAGAAACAATTGATGGACGGAATGCTGGACAATGCAAACATTCACCCCCATCACAAGGATCTGGGTTAAATCCATCATTCTTTTGCTCACCACACCACCCCAGTTTGGACCCAGCCATATGCAAATCAGTCTTGACCCTGTCACTCGTGGGAACAGTTCAGCCCGAACTGCCAAGCCAGGTCCTCCCTGGACCGGAAACAAGCATCCTGGGACCGGTTTCAGGGCATCACCCTTCATCAGCCAGGCTAGCTTGAATCCAGTGGTGTAGTGAGCACGGGACCCACGTCTTGGCATACCCTTCCCACTTAGGGCGACAAATGCAAAAGAAACAATTGATGGACGGAATGCTGGACAATGCAAACATTCACCCCCAGTCACAAGGATCTGGGTTAAATCCATCATTCTTTTGCTCACCACACCACCCCAGTTTGGACCCAGCCACATGCAAATCAGTCTTGACCCTGTCCCTTGTGGGAACAGTCCAGCCCGAACTGCCAAGCCAGGTCCTCCTGGACCGGAAACAAGCATCCTGGGACCGGTTTCAGGGATCACCTTCATCAGCCAGGCTAGCTTGAATCCAGTGGTGTAGTGAGCACGGGACACACGTCTGGGCATACCCTTCCCACTTAGGGCGACAAATGCAAAAGAAACAATTGATGGACGGAATGCTGGACAATGCAAACATTCACCCCCAGTCACAAGGATCTGGGTTAAATCCATTATTCTTTTGCTCACCACACCACCCCAGTTTGGACCCAGCCATATGCAAATCAGTCTTGACCCTGTCACTTGTGGGAACAGTTCAGCCCGAACTGCCAAGCCAGGTCCTCCCTGGACCGGAAACAAGCATCCTGGGACCGGTTTCAGGGCATCACCCTTCATCAGCCAGGCTAGCTTGAATCCAGTAGTGTAGTGAGCACGGGACCCACGTCTTGGCATACCCTTCCCACTTAGGGCGACAAATGCAAAGAAACAATTGATGGACGGAATGCTGGACAATGCAAACATTCACCCCCAGTCACAAGGATCTGGGTTAAATCCATCATTCTTTTGCTCACCACACCACCCCAGTTTGGACCCAGCCACATGCAAATCAGTCTTGACCCTGTCCCTTGTGGGAACAGTCCAGCCCAAACTGCCAAGCCAGGTCCTCCCTGGACCGGAAACAAGCATCCTGGGACCGGTTTCAGGGCATCACCCTTCATCAGCCAGGCTAGCTTGAATACAGTGGTGTAGTGAGCATGGGACCCACGTCTGGGCATACCCTTCCCACTTAGGGCGACAAATGCAAAAGAAACAATTGATGGACGGAATGCTGGACAATGCAAACATTCACCCCCCAGCACAAGGATCTGGGTTAAATCCATCATTCTTTTGCTCACCACACCACCCCAGTTTGGACCCAGCCATATGCAAATCAGTCTTGACCCTGTCACTCGTGGGAACAGTTCAGCCCGAACTGCCAAGCCAGGTCCTCCCTGGACCGGAAACAAGCATCCTGGGACCGGTTTCAGGGCATCACCCTTCATCAGCCAGGCTAGCTTGAATCCAGTGGTGTAGTGAGCACGGGACCCACATCTTGGCATACCCTTCCCACTTAGGGCGACAAATGCAAAAGAAACAATTGATGGACGGAATGCTGGACAATGCAAACATTCACCCCCAGTCACAAGGATCTGGGTTAAATCCATCATTCTTTTGCTCACCACACCACCCCAGTTTGGACCCAGCCACATGCAAATCAGTCTTGACCCTGTCCCTTGTGGGAACAGTCCAGCCCAAACTGCCAAGCCAGGTCCTCCCTGGACCGGAAACAAGCATCCTGGGACCGGTTTCAGGGCATCACCCTTCATCAGCCAGGCTAGCTTGAATACAGTGGTGTAGTGAGCATGGGACCCACGTCTGGGCATACCCTTCCCACTTAGGGCGACAAATGCAAAAGAAACAATTGATGGACGGAATGCTGGACAATGCAAACATTCACCCCCGTCACAAGGATCTGGGTTAAATCCATCATTCTTTTGCTCACCACACCACCCCAGTTTGGACCCAGCCATATGCAAATCAGTCTTGAGCCTGTCCCTTGTGGGAACAGTCCAGCCCGAACTGCCAAGCCAGGTCCTCCTGGACCGGAAACAAGCATCCTGGGACCGGTTTCAGGGCATCACCCTTCATCAGCCAGGCTAGCTTGAATCCAGTGGTGTAGTGAGCACGGGACCAACGTCTAGGCATACCCTTCCCACTTAGGGCGACTAATGCAAAAGAAACAATTGATGGACGGAATGCTGGACAATGCAAACATTCACCCCCAGTCACAAGGATCTGGGTTAAATCCATCATTCTTTTGCTCACCACACCACCCCAGTTTGGACCCAGCCATATGCAAATCAGTCTTGACCCTGTCCCTTGTGGGAACAGTCCAGCCCGAACTGCCAATCCAGGTCCTCCCTGGCCCGGAAACAAGCATCCTGGGACCGGTTTCAGGGCATCACCCTTCATCAGCCAGGCTAGTTTGAATCCAGTGGTGTAGTGAGCACGGGACCCACGTCTGGGCATACCCTTCCCACTTAGGGCGACAAATGCAAACGAAACAATTGATGGACAGAATGCTGGACAATGCAAACATTCACCCCCAGTCACAAGGATCTGGGTTAAATCCATCATTCTTTTGCTCACCACACCACCCCAGTTTGGACCCAACCATATGTAAATCAGTCTTGACCCTGTCCCTTGTAGGAATAGTCCAGCACGAACTGCCAAGCCAGGTCCTCCCTGGACCGGAAACAAGCATCCTGGAACCGGTTTCAGGGCATCACCCTTCATCAGCCAGGCTAGCTTGAATCCAGTGGTGTAGTGAGCACGGAACCCACGTCTGGGCATACCCTTCCCACTTAGGGCGACAAATGCAAAAGAAACAATTGATGGACGGAATGCTGGACAATGCAAATATTCACCCCCAGTCACAAGGATCTGGGTTATATCCATCATTCTTTTGCTCACCACCACCCCAGTTTGGACCCAGCCATATGCAAATCAGTCTTGACCCTGTCCCTTGTCTGCGAACAGTCCAGCCCGAACTGCCAAGCCAGGTCCTCCCTGGACCAGAAAGAAGCATCCTGGGACCGGTTTCAGGGCATCACCCTTCATCAGTCAGGCTAGCTTGAATCCAGTGGTGTAGTGAGCACGGGACCCACGTCTGGGCATACTCCTTCCCACTTAGGGCGACAAAAGCAAAAGAAACAATTGATGGACGGAATGCTGGACAATGCAAACATTGATCCCCAGTCACAAGGATCTTGGTTAAATCCATCATTCTTTTGCTTACCACACCACCCCAGTTTGGACCCAGCCATATGCAAATCAGTCTTGACCCTGTCCCTTGTGGGAACAGTCCAGCCCGAACTGCCAAGCCAGGTCCTCCCTGGACCGGAAACAAGCATCCTGGGACCAGTTTCAGGGCATCACCCTTCATCAGCCAGGCTAGCTTGAATCCAGTGGTGTAGTGAGCATGGGACCCACGTCTTGGCATACCCTTCCCACTTAGGGCGACAAATGCAAAAGAAACAATTGATGGACGGAATGCTGGACAATGCAAACATTCACCCCCAGTCACTAGGATCTGGGTTAAATCCATCATTCTTTTGCTCACCACACCACCCCAGTTTGGACCCAGCCATATGCAAATCAGTCTTAACCCTGTCCCTTGTGGGAACAGTCCAGCACGAACTGCCAAGCCAGGTCCTATCTGGACCGGAAACAAGCATCCTGGGACCGGTTTCAGGGCATCACCCTTCATCAGCCAGGCTAGCTTGAATCCAGTGCTATAGTGAGCACGGGACCCACGTCTGGGCATACCCTTCCCACTTAGGGCAACAAATGCAAAAGAAACAATTGATGGACGGAATGCTGGACAATGCAAACATTCACCCCCAGTCACAAGGATCTGGGTTAAATCCATCATTCTTTTGTCACCACACCACCCCAATTTGGACCCAGCCATATGCAAATCAGTCTTGACCATGTCCCTTGTGGGAACAGTCCTGCCCGAACTGCCAAGCCAGGTCCTCCCTGGACCGGAAACAAGCATCCTGGGACCGGTTTCAGGGCATCACCCTTCATCAGCCAGGCTAGCTTGAATCCAGTGGTGTAGTGAGCACGGGACCCACGTCTTGGCATACCCTTCCCACTTAGGGCGACAAATGCAAAAGAAACAATTGATGGACGGAATGCTGAACAATGCAAACATTCACCCCCAGTCACAAGGATCTGGGTTAAATCCATCATTCTTTTACTCACCACACCACCCCAGTTTGGACCCAGCCACATGCAAATCAGTCTTGACCCTGTCCCTTGTGGGAACAGTCCAGCCCGAACTGCCAAGCCAGGTCCTCCCTGGACCAGAAAGAAGCATCCTGGGACCGGTTTCAGGGCATCACCCTTCATCAGTCAGGCTAGCTTGAATCCAGTGGTGTAGTGAGCACAGGACCCACGTCTGGGCATACCCTTCCCACTTAGGGGCGACAAAAGCAAAAGAAACAATTGATGGACGGAATGCTGGACAATGCAAACATTGATCCCCAGTCACAAGGATCTTGGTTAAATCCATCATTCTTTTGCTTACCACACCACCCCAGTTTGGACCCAGCCATATGCAAATCAGTCTTGACCCTGTCCCTTGTGGGAACAGTCCAGCCCGAACTGCCAAGCCAGGTCCTCCCTGGACCGGAAACAAGCATCCTGGGACCGGTTTCAGGGCATCACCCTTCATCAGCCAGGCTAGCTTGAATCCAGTGGTGTAGTGAGCATGGGACCCACGTCTTGGCATACCCTTCCCACTTAGGCGACAAATGCAAAAGAAACAATTGATGGACGGAATGCTGGACAATGCAAACATTCACCCCCAGTCACTAGGATCTGGGTTAAATCCATCATTCTTTTGCTCACCACACCACCCCAGTTTGGACCCAGCCATATGCAAATCAGTCTTAACCCTGTCCCTTGTGGGAACAGTCCAGCACGAACTGCCAAGCCAGGTCCTATCTGGACCGGAAACAAGCATCCTGGGACCGGTTTCAGGGCATCACCCTTCATCAGCCAGGCTAGCTTGAATCCAGTGCTATAGTGAGCACGGGACCCACGTCTGGGTATACCCTTCCCACTTAGGGCAACAAATGCAAAAGAAACAATTGATGGACGGAATGCTGGACAATGCAAACATTCACCCCCAGTCACAAGGATCTGGGTTAAATCCATCATTCTTTTGTCACCACACCACCCCAATTTGGACCCAGCCATATGCAAATCAGTCTTGACCATGTCCCTTGTGGGAACAGTCCAGCCCGAACTGCCAAGCCAGGTCCTCCCTGGACCGGAAACAAGCATCCTGGGACCGGTTTCAGGGCATCACCCTTCATCAGCCAGGCTAGCTTGAATCCAGTGGTGTAGTGAGCACGGGACACACGTCTGGGCATACCCTTCCCACTTAGGGCGACAAATGCAAAAGAAACAATTGATGGACGGAATGCTGGACAATGCAAACATTCACCCCCAGTCACAAGGATCTGGGTTAAATCCATTATTCTTTTGCTCACCACACCACCCCAGTTTGGACCCAGCCATATGCAAATCAGTCTTGACCCTGTCACTTGTGGGAACAGTTCAGCCCGAACTGCCAAGCCAGGTCCTCCCTGGACCGGAAACAAGCATCCTCTGACCGGTTTCAGGGCATCACCCTTCATCAGCCAGGCTAGCTTGAATCCAGTGGTGTAGTGAGCACGGGACCGACGTCTTGGCATACCCTTCCCACTTAGGGCGACAAATGCAAAAGAAACAATTGATGGACGGAATGCTGAACAATGCAAACATTCACCCCCAGTCACAAGGATCTGGGTTAAATCCATCATTCTTTTGCTCACCACACCACCCCAGTTTGGACCCAGCCACATGCAAATCAGTCTTGACCCTGTCCCTTGTGGGAACAGTCCAGCCCAAACTGCCAAGCCAGGTCCTCCCTGGACCGGAAACAAGCATCCTGGGACCGGTTTCAGGGCATCACCCTTCATCAGCCAGGCTAGCTTGAATACAGTGGTGTAGTGAGCATGGGACCCACGTCTGGGCATACCCTTCCCACTTAGGGCGACAAATGCAAAAGAAACAATTGATGGACGGAATGCTGGACAATGCAAACATTCACCCCCGTCACAAGGATCTGGGTTAAATCCATCATTCTTTTGCTCACCACACCACCCCAGTTTGGACCCAGCCATATGCAAATCAGTCTTGACCCTGTCACTTGTGGGAACAGTTCAGCCCGAACTGCCAAGCCAGGTCCTCCCTGGACCGGAAACAAGCATCCTGGGACCGGTTTCAGGGCATCACCCTTCATCAGCCAGGCTAGCTTGAATCCAGTGGTGTAGTGAGCACGGGACCCACGACTTGGCATACCCTTCCCACTTAGGGCGACAAATGCAAAAGAAACAATTGATGGACGGAATGCTGGACAATGCAAACATTCACCCCCAGTCACAAGGATCTGGGTTAAATCCATCATTCTTTTGCTCACCACACCACCCCAGTTTGGACCCAGCCACATGCAAATCAGTCTTGACCCTGTCCCTTGTGGGAACAGTCCAGCCCAAACTGCCAAGCCAGGTCCTCCCTGGACCGGAAACAAGCATCCTGGGACCGGTTTCAGGGCATCACCCTTCATCAGCCAGGCTAGCTTGAATACAGTGGTGTAGTGAGCATGGGACCCACGTCTGGGCATACCCTTCCCACTTAGGGCGACAAATGCAAAAGAAACAATTGATGGACGGAATGCTGGACAATGCAAACATTCACCCCCCGTCACAAGGATCTGGGTTAAATCCATCATTCTTTTGCTCACCACACCACCCCAGTTTGGACCCAGCCATATGCAAATCAGTCTTGACCCTGTCCCTTGTGGGAACAGTCCAGCCCGAACTGCCAAGCCAGGTCATCCCTGGACCGGAAACAAGCATCCTGGGACCGTTTTCAGGGCATCACCTTTCATCAGCCAGGCTAGCTTGAATCCAGTGGTGTAGTGAGCACGGGACCCACGTCTGGGCATACCCTTCCCACTTAGGGCGATAAATGCAAAAGAAACAATTGATGGACGGAATGCTGGACAATGCAAACATTCACCCCCAGTCACAAGGATCTGGGTTAAATCCATCATTCTTTTGCTCACCACACCACCCCAGTTTGGACCCAGCCATATGCAAATCAGTCTTGACCCTGTCCCTTGTGGGAACAGTCCAGCCCGAACTGCCAAGCCAGGTCCTCCCTGGACCGGAAACAAGCACCCTGAGACCGGTTTCAGGGCATAACCCTTCATCAGCCAGGCTAGCTTGAATCCAGTGGTGTAGTGAGCATGGGACCCACGTCTGGGCATACCCTTCCCACTTAGGGTGACAAATGCAAAAGAAACAATTGATGGACGGAATGCTGGACAATGCAAGCATTCACTCCCAGTCACAAGGATCTGGGTTAAATCCATCATTCTTTTGCTCACCACCCCAGTTTGGACCCAGCCATATGCAAATCAGTCTTGAGCCTGTCCCTTGTGGGAACAGTCCAGCCCGAACTGCCAAGCCAGGTCCTCCCTGGACCGGAAACAAGCATCCTGGGACCGGTTTCAGGGCATCACCCTTCATCAGCCAGGCTAGCTTGAATGCAGTGGTGTAGTGAGCACGGGACCAACGTCTAGGCATACCCTTCCCACTTAGGGCGACTAATGCAAAAGAAACAATTGATGGACGGAATGCTGGACAATGCAAACATTCACCCCCAGTCACAAGGATCTGGGTTAAATCCATCATTCTTTTGCTCACCACACCACCCCAGTTTGGACCCAGCCATATGCAAATCAGTCTTGACCCTGTCCCTTGTGGGAACAGTCCAGCCCGAACTGCCAAGCCAGGTCCTCCCTGGACCGGAAACAAGCATCCTGGGACCGGTTTCAGGGCATCACCCTTCATCAGCCAGGCTAGTTTGAATCCAGTGGTGTAGTGAGCACGGGACCCACGTCTGGGCATACCCTTCCCACTTAGGGCGACAAATCCAAACGAAACAATTGATGGACAGAATGCTGGACAATGCAAACATTCACCCCCAGTCACAAGGATCTGGGTTAAATCCATCATTCTTTTGCTCACCACACCACCCCAGTTTGGACCCAACCATATGTAAATCAATCTTGACCCTGTCCCTTGTAGGAATAGTCCAGCACGAACTGCCAAGCCAGGTCCTCCCTGGACCGGAAACAAGCATCCTGGAACCGGTTTCAGGGCATCACCCTTCATCAGCCAGGCTAGCTTGAATCCAGTGGTGTAGTGAGCACAGAACCCACGTCTGGGCATACCCTTCCCACTTAGGGCGACAAATGCAAAAGAAACAATTGATGGACGGAATGCTGGACAATGCAAATATTCACCCCCAGTCACAAGGATCTGGGTTAAATCCATCATTCTTTTGCTCACCACACCACCCCAGTTTGGACCCAGCCATATGCAAATCAGTCTTGACCCTGTCCCTTGTGGGAACAGTCCAGCCCGAACTGCCAAGCCAGGTCCTCCCTGGACCAGAAAGAAGCATCCTGGGACCGGTTTCAGGGCATCACCCTTCATCAGTCAGGCTAGCTTGAATCCAGTGGTGTAGTGAGCACGGGACCCACGTCTGGGCATACCCCTCCCACTTAGGGCGACAAAAGCAAAAGAAACAATTGATGGACGGAATGCTGGACAATGCAAACATTGATCCCCAGTCACAAGGATCTTGGTTAAATCCATCATTCTTTTGCTTACCACACCACCCCAGTTTGGACCCAGCCATATGCAAATCAGTCTTGACCCTGTCCCTTGTGGGAACAGTCCAGCCCGAACTGCCAAGCCAGGTCCTCCCTGGACCGGAAACAAGCATCCTGGGACCGGTTTCAGGGCATCACCCTTCATCAGCCAGGCTAGCTTGAATCCAGTGGTGTAGTGAGCATGGGACCCACGTCTTGGCATACCCTTCCCACTTAGGGCAACAAATGCAAAAGAAACAATTGATGGACGGAATGCTGGACAATGCAAACATTCACCCCCAGTCACTAGGATCTGGGTTAAATCCATCATTCTTTTGCTCACCACACCACCCCAGTTTGGACCCAGCCATATGCAAATCAGTCTTGACCCTGTCCCTTGTGGGAACAGTCCAGCACGAACTGCCAAGCCAGGTCCTATCTGACCGGAAACAAGCATCCTGGGACCGGCTTCAGGGCATCACCCTTCATCAGCCAGGCTAGCTTGAATCCAGTGCTATAGTGAGCACGGGACCCACGTCTGGGCATACCCTTCCCACTTAGGGCAACAAATGCAAAAGAAACAATTGATGGACGGAATGCTGGCCAATGCAAACATTCACCCCCAGTCACAAGGATCTGGGTTAAATCCATCATTCTTTTGTCACCACACCACCCCAATTTGGACCCAGCCATATGCAAATCAGTCTTGACCATGTCCCTTGTGGGAACAGTCCAGCCCGAACTGCCAAGCCAGGTCCTCCCTGGACCGGAAACAAGCATCCTGGGACCGGTTTCAGGGCATCACCCTTCATCAGCCAGGCTAGCTTGAATCCAGTGGTGTAGTGAGCATGGGACCCACGTCTGGGCATACCCTTCCCACTTAGGGCGACAAATGCAAATGAAACAATTGATGGACGGAATGCTGGACAATGCAAACATTCACCCCCAGTCACAATGATCTGGGTTAAATCCATCATTCTTTTGCTCACCACACCACCCCTGTTTGGACCCAGCCATATGCAAATCAGTCTTGACCCTGTCCCTTGTGGGAACAGTCCAGCCCGAACTGCCAAGCCAGGTCCTCCCTGGACCAGAAACAAGCATCCTGGGACCGGTTTCAGGGCATCACCCTTCATCAGCCAGGCTAGCTTGAATCCAGTGGTGTAGTGAGCACGGGACCCACGTCTGGGCATACCCTTCCCACTTAGGGCGACAAATGCAAAAGAAACAATTGATGGATGGAATGCTGGACAATGCAACAATTCACCCCCAGTCACAAGGATCTTGGTTAAATCCATCATTCTTTTGCTCACCACACCACCCCAGTTTGGACCCAGCCATATGCAAATCAGTCTTGACCCTGTCCCTTGTGGGAACAGTCCTGGCCGAACTGCCAAGCCAGGTCCGGAAACATGCATCCTGGGACCGGTTTCAGGGCATCACCCTTCATCAGCCAGGCTAGCTTGAATCCAGTGGTGTAGTGAGCACGGGACCCACGTCTGGGCATACCCTTCCCACTTAGGGCGACAAATGCAAAAGAAACAATTGATGGACAGAATGCTGGACAATGCAAACATTCACCCCCAGTCACAAGGATCTGGGTTAAATCCATCATTCTTTTGTCACCACACCACCCCAATTTGGACCCAGCCATATGCAAATCAGTCTTGACCATGTCCCTTGTGGGAACAGTCCAGCCCGAACTGCCAAGCCAGGTCCTCCCTGGACCGGAAACAAGCATCCTGGGACCGGTTTCAGGGCATCACCCTTCATCAGCCAGGCTAGCTTGAATCCAGTGGTGTAGTGAGCACGGGACACACGTCTGGGCATACCCTTCCCACTTAGGGCGACAAATGCAAAAGAAACAATTGATGGACGGAATGCTGGACAATGCAAACATTCACCCCCAGTCACAAGGATCTGGGTTAAATCCATTATTCTTTTGCTCACCACACCACCCCAGTTTGGACCCAGCCATATGCAAATCAGTCTTGACCCTGTCACTTGTGGGAACAGTTCAGCCCGAACTGCCAAGCCAGGTCCTCCCTGGACCGGAAACAAGCATCCTGGGACCGGTTTCAGGGCATCACCCTTCATCAGCCAGGCTAGCTTGAATCCAGTGGTGTAGTGAGCACGGGACCCACGTCTTGGCATACCCTTCCCACTTAGGGCGACAAATGCAAAAGAAACAATTGATGGACGGAATGCTGGACAATGCAAACATTCACCCCCAGTCACAAGGATCTGGGTTAAATCCATCATTCTTTTGCTCACCACACCACCCCAGTTTGGACCGAGCCACATGCAAATCAGTCTTGACCCTGTCTCTTGTGGGAACAGTCCAGCCCAAACTGCCAGCCAGGTCCTCCCTGGACCGGAAACAAGCATCCTGGGACCGGTTTCAGGGCATCACCCTTCATCAGCCAGGCTAGCTTGAATACAGTGTGTAGTGAGCATGGGACCCACGTCTGGGCATACCCTTCCCACTTAGGGCGACAAATGCAAAAGAAACAATTGATGGACGGAATGCTGGACAATGCAAACATTCACCCCCCGTCACAAGGATCTGGGTTAAATCCATCATTCTTTTGCTCACCACACCACCCCAGTTTGGACCCAACCATATGTAAATCAGTCTTGACCCTGTCCCTTGTAGGAATAGTCCAGCACGAACTGCCAAGCCAGGTCCTCCCTGGACCGGAAACAAGCATCCTGGAACCGGTTTCAGGGCATCACCCTTCATCAGCCAGGCTAGCTTGAATCCAGTGGTGTAGTGAGCACAGAACCCACGTCTGGGCATACCCTTCCCACTTAGGGCGACAAATGCAAAAGAAACAATTGATGGACGGAATGCTGGACAATGCAAATATTCACCCCCAGTCACAAGGATCTGGGTTAAATCCATCATTCTTTTGCTCACCACACCACCCCAGTTTGGACCCAGCCATATGCAAATCAGTCTTGACCCTGTCCCTTGTGGGAACAGTCCAGCCCGAACTGCCAAGCCAGGTCCTCCCTGGACCAGAAAGAAGCATCCTGGGACCGGTTTCAGGGCATCACCCTTCATCAGTCAGGCTAGCTTGAATCCAGTGGTGTAGTGAGCACGGGACCCACGTCTGGGCATACCCTTCCCACTTAGGGCGACAAAAGCAAAAGAAACAATTGATGGACGGAATGCTGGACAATGCAAACATTGATCCCCAGTCACAAGGATCTTGGTTAAATCCATCATTCTTTTGCTTACCACACCACCCCAGTTTGGACCCAGCCATATGCAAATCAGTCTTGACCCTGTCCCTTGTGGGAACAGTCCAGCCCGAACTGCCAAGCCAGGTCCTCCCTGGACCGGAAACAAGCATCCTGGGACCGGTTTCAGGGCATCACCCTTCATCAGCCAGGCTAGCTTGAATCCAGTGGTGTAGTGAGCATGGGACCCACGTCTTGGCATACCCTTCCCACTTAGGGCGACAAATGCAAAAGAAACAATTGATGGACGGAATGCTGGACAATGCAAACATTCACTCCCAGTCACTAGGATCTGGGTTAAATCCATCATTCTTTTGCTCACCACACCACCCCAGTTTGGACCCAGCCATATGCAAATCAGTCTTGACCCTGTCCCTTGTGGGAACAGTCCAGCACGAACTGCCAAGCCAGGTCCTATCTGGACCGGAAACAAGCATCCTGGGACCGGTTTCAGGGCATCACCCTTCATCAGCCAGGCTAGCTTGAATCCAGTGCTATAGTGAGCACGGGACCCACGTCTGGGCATACCCTTCCCACTTAGGGCAACAAATGCAAAAGAAACAATTGATGGACGGAATGCTGGCCAATGCAAACATTCACCCCCAGTCACAAGGATCTGGGTTAAATCCATCATTCTTTTGTCACCACACCACCCCAATTTGGACCCAGCCATATGCAAATCAGTCTTGACCATGTCCCTTGTGGGAACAGTCCAGCCCGAACTGCCAAGCCAGGTCCTCCCTGGACCGGAAACAAGCATCCTGGGACCGGTTTCAGGGCATCACCCTTCATCAGCCAGGCTAGCTTGAATCCAGTGGTGTAGTGAGCACGGGACCCACGTCTGGGCATACCCTTCCCACTTAGGGCGACAAATGCAAATGAAACAATTGATGGACGGAATGCTGGACAATGCAAACATTCACCCCCAGTCACAATGATCTGGGTTAAATCCATCATTCTTTTGCTCACCACACCACCCCTGTTTGGACCCAGCCATATGCAAATCAGTCTTGACCCTGTCCCTTGTGGGAACAGTCCAGCCCGAACTGCCAAGCCAGGTCCTCCCTGGACCAGAAACAAGCATCCTGGGACCGGTTTCAGGGCATCACCCTTCATCAGCCAGGCTAGCTTGAATCCAGTGGTGTAGTGAGCACGGGACCCACGTCTGGGCATACCCTTCCCACTTAGGGCGACAAATGCAAAAGAAACAATTGATGGATGGAATGCTGGACAATGCAAAATTCACCCCCAGTCACAAGGATCTTGGTTAAATCCATCATTCTTTTGCTCACCACACCACCCCAGTTTGGACCCAGCCATATGCAAATCAGTCTTGACCCTGTCCCTTGTGGGAACAGTCCTGGCCGAACTGCCAAGCCAGGTCCGGAAACATGCATCCTGGGACCGGTTTCAGGGCATCACCCTTCATCAGCCAGGCTAGCTTGAATCCAGTGGTGTAGTGAGCACGGGACCCACGTCTGGGCATACCCTTCCCACTTAGGGCGACAAATGCAAAAGAAACAATTGATGGACAGAATGCTGGACAATGCAAACATTCACCCCCAGTCACAAGGATCTGGGTTAAATCCATCATTCTTTTGTCACCACACCACCCCAATTTGGACCCAGCCATATGCAAATCAGTCTTGACCATGTCCCTTGTGGGAACAGTCCAGCCCGAACTGCCAAGCCAGGTCCTCCCTGGACCGGAAACAAGCATCCTGGGACCGGTTTCAGGGCATCACCCTTCATCAGCCAGGCTAGCTTGAATCCAGTGGTGTAGTGAGCACGGGACACACGTCTGGGCATACCCTTCCCACTTAGGGCGACAAATGCAAAAGAAACAATTGATGGACGGAATGCTGGACAATGCAAACATTCACCCCCAGTCACAAGGATCTGGGTTAAATCCATTATTCTTTTGCTCACCACACCACCCCAGTTTGGACCCAGCCATATGCAAATCAGTCTTGACCCTGTCACTTGTGGGAACAGTTCAGCCCGAACTGCCAAGCCAGGTCCTCTCTGGACCGGAAACAAGCATCCTGGGACCAGTTTCAGGGCATCACCCTTCATCAGCCAGGCTAGCTTAAATCCAGTGGTGTAGTGAGCACGGGACCCACGTCTTGGCATACCCTTCCCACTTAGGGCGACAAATGCAAAAGAAAAAATTGATGGACGGAATGCTGGACAATGCAAACATTCACCCCCGGTCACAAGAATCTGGGTTAAATCCATCATTCTTTTGCTCACCACACCACCCCAGTTTGGACCGAGCCACATGCAAATCAGTCTTGACCCTGTCTCTTGTGGGAACAGTCCAGCCCAAACTGCCAAGCCAGGTCCTCCCTGGACCGGAAACAAGCATCCTGGGACCGGTTTCAGGGCATCACCCTTCATCAGCCAGGCTAGCTTGAATACAGTGTGTAGTGAGCATGGGACCCACGTCTGGGCATACCCTTCCCACTTAGGGCGACAAATGCAAAAGAAACAATTGATGGACGGAATGCTGGACAATGCAAACATTCACCCCCCGTCACAAGGATCTGGGTTAAATCCATCATTCTTTTGCTCACCACACCACCCCAGTTTGGACCCAGCCATGTGCAAATCAGTCTTGACCCTGTCACTTGTGGGAACAGTTCAGCCCGAACTGCCAAGCCATGTCCTCCCTGGACCGGAAACAAGCATCCTGGGACCGGTTTCAGGGCATCACCCTTCATCAGCCAGGCTAGCTTGAATCCAGTGGTGTAGTGAGCACGGGACCCACGTCTTGGCATACCCTTCCCACTTAGGGCGACAAATGCAAAAGAAACAATTGATGGACGGAATGCTGGACAATGCAAACATTCACCCCCAGTCACAAGGATCTGGGTTAAATCCATCATTCTTTTGCTCACCACACCACCCCAGTTTGGACCCAGCCACATGCAAATCAGTCTTGACCCTGTCCCTTGTGGGAACAGTCCAGCCCGAACTGCCAAGCCAGGTCATCCCTGGACCGGAAACAAGCATCCTGGGACCGTTTTCAGGGCATCACCTTTCATCAGCCAGGCTAGCTTGAATCCAGTGGTGTAGTGAGCACGGGACCCACGTCTGGGCATACCCTTCCCACTTAGGGCGATAAATGCAAAAGAAACAATTGATGGACGGAATGCTGGACAATGCAAACATTCACCCCCAGTCACAAGGATCTGGGTTAAATCCATCATTCTTTTGCTCACCACACCACCCCAGTTTGGACCCAGCCATATGCAAATCAGTCTTGACCCTGTCCCTTGTGGGAACAGTCCAGCCCGAACTGCCAAGCCAGGTCCTCCCTGGACCGGAAACAAGCACCCTGGGAACGGTTTCAGGGCATCACCCTTCATCAGCCAGGCTAGCTTGAATCCAGTGGTGTAGTGAGCATGGGACCCACGTCTGGGCATACCCTTCCCACTTAGGGCGACAAATGCAAAAGAAACAATTGATGGACGGAATGCTGGACAATGCAAGCATTCACCCCCAGTCACAAGGATCTGGGTTAAATCCATCATTCTTTTGCTCACCACCCCAGTTTGGACCCAGCCATATGCAAATCAGTCTTGAGCCTGTCCCTTGTGGGAACAGTCCAGCCCGAACTGCCAAGCCAGGTCCTCCCTGGACCGGAAACAAGCATCCTGGGACCGGTTTCAGGGCATCACCCTTCATCAGCCAGGCTAGCTTGAATCCAGTGGTGTAGTGAGCACGGGACCAACGTCTAGGCATACCCTTCCCACTTAGGGCGACTAATGCAAAAGAAACAATTGATGGACGGAATGCTGGACAATGCAAACATTCACCCCCAGTCACAAGGATCTGGGTTAAATCCATCATTCTTTTGCTCACCACACCACCCCAGTTTGGACCCAGCCATATGCAAATCAGTCTTGACCCTGTCCCTTGTGGGAACAGTCCAGCCCGAACTGCCAAGCCAGGTCCTCCCTGGACCGGAAACAAGCATCCTGGGACCGGTTTCAGGGCATCACCCTTTCACAGCCAGGCTAGTTTGAATCCAGTGGTGTAGTGAGCACGGGACCCACGTCTGGGCATACCCTTCCCACTTAGGGCGACAAATGCAAACGAAACAATTGATGGACAGAATGCTGGAGAATGCAAACATTCACCCCCAGTCACAAGGATCTGGGTTAAATCCATCATTCTTTTGCTCACCACACCACCCCAGTTTGGACCCAACCATATGTAAATCAGTCTTGACCCTGTCCCTTGTAGGAATAGTCCAGCACGAACTGCCAAGCCAGGTCCTCCCTGGACCGGAAACAAGCATCCTGGAACCGGTTTCAGGGCATCACCCTTCATCAGCCAGGCTAGCTTGAATCCAGTGGTGTAGTGAGCACGGAACCCACGTCTGGGCATACCCTTCCCACTTAGGGCGACAAATGCAAAAGAAACAATTGATGGACGGAATGCTGGACAATGCAAATATTCACCCCCAGTCACAAGGATCTGGGTTAAATCCATCATTCTTTTGCTCACCACACCAACCCAGTTTGGACCCAGCCATATGCAAATCAGTCTTGACCCTGTCCCTTGTGGGAACAGTCCAGCCCGAACTGCCAAGCCAGGTCCTCCCTGGACCAGAAAGAAGCATCCTGGGACCGGTTTCTGGGCATCACCCTTCATCAGTCAGGCTAGCTTGAATCCAGTGGTGTAGTGAGCACGGGACCCACGTCTGGGCATACCCTTCCCACTTAGGGCGACAAAAGCAAAAGAAACAATTGATGGACGGAATGCTGGACAATGCAAACATTGATCCCCAGTCACAAGGATCTTGGTTAAATCCATCATTCTTTTGCTTACCACACCACCCCAGTTTGGACCCAGCCATAAGCAAATCAGTCTTGACCCTGTCCCTTGTGGGAACAGTCCAGCCCGAACTGCCAAGCCAGGTCCTCCATGGACCGGAAACAAGCATCCTGGGACCAGTTTCAGGGCATCACCCTTCATCAGCCAGGCTAGCTTGAATCCAGTGGTGTAGTGAGCATGGGACCCACGTCTTGGCATACCCTTCCCACTTAGGCGACAAATGCAAAAGAAACAATTGATGGACGGAATGCTGGACAATGCAAACATTCACCCCCAGTCACTAGGATCTGGGTTAAATACATCATTCTTTTGCTCACCACACCACCCCAGTTTGGACCCAGCCATATGCAAATCAGTCTTGACCCTGTCCCTTGTGGGAACAGTCCAGCACGAACTGCCAAGCCAGGTCCTATCTGGACCGGAAACAAGCATCCTGGGACCGGTTTCAGGGCATCACCCTTCATCAGCCAGGCTAGCTTGAATCCAGTGCTATAGTGAGCACGGGACCCACGTCTGGGCATACCCTTCCCACTTAGGGCAACAAATGCAAAAGAAACAATTGATGGACGGAATGCTGGACAATGCAAACATTCACCCCCAGCCACAAGGATCTGGGTTAAATCCATCATTCTTTTGTCACCACACCACCCCAATTTGGACCCAGCCATATGCAAATCAGTCTTGACCATGTCCCTTGTGGGAACAGTCCAGCCCGAACTGCCAAGCCAGGTCCTCCCTGGACCGGAAACAAGCATCCTGGGACCGGTTTCAGGGCATCACCCTTCATCAGCCAGGCTAGCTTGAATCCAGTGGTGTAGTGAGCACGGGACCCATGTCTGGGCATACCCTTCCCACTTAGGGCGACAAATGCAAATGAAACAATTGATGGACGGAATGCTGGACAATGCAAATATTCACCCCCAGTCACAAGGATCTGGGTTAAATCCATCATTCTTTTGCTCACCACACCACCCCTGTTTGGACCCAGCCATATGCAAATCAGTCTTGACCCTGTCCCTTGTGGGAACAGTCCAGCCCGAACTGCCAAGCCAGGTCCTCCCTTGACCAGAAACAAGCATCCTGGGACCGGTTTCAGGGCATCACCCTTCATCAGCCAGGCTAGCTTGAATCCAGTGGTGTAGTGAGCACGGGACCCACGTCTGGGCATACCCTTCCCACTTAGGGCGACAAAAGCAAAAGAAACAATTGATGGACGGAATGCTGGACAATGCAAACATTGATCCCCAGTCACAAGGATCTTGGTTAAATCCATCATTCTTTTGCTTACCACACCACCCCAGTTTGGACCCAGCCATATGCAAATCAGTCTTGACCCTGTCCCTTGTGGGAACAGTCCAGCCCGAACTGCCAAGCCAGGTCCTCCATGGACCGGAAACAAGCATCCTGGGACCAGTTTCAGGGCATCACCCTTCATCAGCCAGGCTAGCTTGAATCCAGTGGTGTAGTGAGCATGGGACCCACGTCTTGGCATACCCTTCCCACTTAGGGCGACAAATGCAAAAGAAACAATTGATGGACGGAATGCTGGACAATGCAAACATTCACCCCCAGTCACTAGGATCTGGGTTAAATACATCATTCTTTTGCTCACCACACCACCCCAGTTTGGACCCAGCCATATGCAAATCAGTCTTGACCCTGTCCCTTGTGGGAACAGTCCAGCACGAACTGCCAAGCCAGGTCCTATCTGGACCGGAAACAAGCATCCTGGGACCGGTTTCAGGGCATCACCCTTCATCAGCCAGGCTAGCTTGAATCCAGTGCTATAGTGAGCACGGGACCCACGTCTGGGCATACCCTTCCCACTTAGGGCAACAAATGCAAAAGAAACAATTGATGGACGGAATGCTGGACAATGCAAACATTCACCCCCAGCCACAAGGATCTGGGTTAAATCCATCATTCTTTTGTCACCACACCACCCCAATTTGGACCCAGCCATATGCAAATCAGTCTTGACCATGTCCCTTGTGGGAACAGTCCAGCCCGAACTGCCAAGCCAGGTCCTCCCTGGACCGGAAACAAGCATCCTGGGACCGGTTTCAGGGCATCACCCTTCATCAGCCAGGCTAGCTTGAATCCAGTGGTGTAGTGAGCACGGGACCCATGTCTGGGCATACCCTTCCCACTTAGGGCGACAAATGCAAATGAAACAATTGATGGACGGAATGCTGGACAATGCAAACATTCACCCCCAGTCACAAGGATCTGGGTTAAATCCATCATTCTTTTGCTCACCACACCACCCCTGTTTGGACCCAGCCATATGCAAATCAGTCTTGACCCTGTCCCTTGTGGGAACAGTCCAGCCCGAACTGCCAAGCCAGGTCCTCCCTGGACCAGAAACAAGCATCCTGGGGCCGGTTTCAGGGCATCACCCTTCATCAGCCAGGCTAGCTTGAATCCAGTGGTGTAGTGAGCACGGGACCCACGTCTGGGCATACCCTTCCCACTTAGGGCGACAAATGCAAAAGAAACAATTGATGGACAGAATGCTGGACAATGCAAACATTCACCCCCAGTCACAAGGATCTTGGTTAAATCCATCATTCTTTTGCTCACCACACCACCCCAGTTTGGACCCAGCCATATGCAAATCAGTCTTGACCCTGTCCCTTGTGGGAACAGTCCAGCCCGAACTGCCAAGCCAGGTCCTCCCTGGACCGGAAACATGCATCCTGGGACCGGTTTCAGGGCATCACCCTTCATCAGCCAGGCTAGCTTGAATCCAGTGCTATAGTGAGCACGGGACCCACGTCTGGGCATACCCTTCCCACTTAGGGCAACAAATGCAAAAGAAACAATTGATGGACGGAATGCTGGACAATGCAAACATTCACCCCCAGTCACAAGGATCTTGGTTAAATCCATCATTCTTTTGCTCACCACACCACCCCAGTTTGGACCCAGCCATATGCAAATCAGTCTTGACCCTGTCCCTTGTGGGAACAGTCCAGCACGAACTGCCAAGCCAGGTCCTATCTGGACCGGAAACAAGCATCCTGGGACCGGTTTCAGGGCATCACCCTTCATCAGCCAGGCTAGCTTGAATCCAGTGCTATAGTGAGCACGGGACCCACGTCTGGGCATACCCTTCCCACTTAGGGCAACAAATGCAAAAGAAACAATTGATGGACGGAATGCTGGACAATGCAAACATTCACCCCCAGCCACAAGGATCTGGGTTAAATCCATCATTCTTTTGTCACCACACCACCCCAATTTGGACCCAGCCATATGCAAATCAGTCTTGACCATGTCCCTTGTGGGAACAGTCCAGGCTGAACTGCCAAGCCAGGTCCTCCCTGGACCGGAAACAAGCATCCTGGGACCGGTTTCAGGGCATCACCCTTCATCAGCCAGGCTAGCTTGAATCCAGTGGTGTAGTGAGCACGGGACCCATGTCTGGGCATACCCTTCCCACTTAGGGTGACAAATGCAAATGAAACAATTGATGGACGGAATGCTGGACAATGCAAACATTCACCCCCAGTCACAAGGATCTGGGTTAAATCCATCATTCTTTTGCTCACCACACCACCCCTGTTTGGACCCAGCCATATGCAAATCAGTCTTGACCCTGTCCCTTGTGGGAACAGTCCAGCCCGAACTGCCAAGCCAGGTCCTCCCTGGACCAGAAACAAGCATCCTGGGACCGGTTTCAGGGCATCACCCTTCATCAGCCAGGCTAGCTTGAATCCAGTGGTGTAGTGAGCACGGGACCCACGTCTGGGCATACCCTTCCCACTTAGGGCGACAAATGCAAAAGAAACAATTGATGGACAGAATGCTGGACAATGCAAACATTCACCCCCAGTCACAAGGATCTTGGTTAAATCCATCATTCTTTTGCTCACCACACCACCCCAGTTTGGACCCAGCCATATGCAAATCAGTCTTGACCCTGTCCCTTGTGGGAACAGTCCAGCCCGAACTGCCAAGCCAGGTCCTCCCTGGACCGGAAACATGCATCCTGGGACCGCTTTCAGGGCATCACCCTTCATCAGCCAGGCTAGCTTGAATCCAGTGGTGTAGTGAGCACAGGACCCACGTCTGGGCATACCCTTCCCACTTAGGGCGACAAATGCAAAAGAAACAATTGATGGACGGAATGCTGGACAATGCAAACATTCACCCCCAGTCACAAGCATCTGGGTTAAATCCATCATTCTTTTGCTCACCACACCACCCCAGTTTGGACCCAGCCATATGCAAATCAGTCTTGACCCTGTCCCTTGTGGGAACAGTCCAGCCCGAACTGCCAAGCCAGGTCCTCCCTGGACCGGAAACAAGCATCCTGGGACCGGTTTCAGGGCATCACCCTTCTTCAGCCAGGCTAGCTTGAATCCAGTGGTGTAGTGAGCACGGGACCCACGTCTGGGTATACCCTTCCCACTTAGGGCGACAAATGCAAAAGAAACAATTGATGGACGGAATGCTGGACAATGCAAACATTCACCCCCAGTCACAAGGATCTGGGTTAAATCCATCATTCTTTTGCTCACCACACCACCCCAGTTTGGACCCAGCCATATGCAAATCGGTCTTGACCCTGTCCCTTGTGGGAACAGTCCAGCCCAAACTACCAAGCCAGGTCCTCCCTGGACCGGAAACATGCATCCTGGGACCGGTTTCAGGGCATCACCCTTCATCAGCCAGCCTAGCTTGAATCCAGTTCAAACTGGAAAGGAATGGCATGGTGAGCAAAAAAACGCGGGATTTAGGCCCAGATCTCTGTACTGGGGTGAATGTATGACATTGTTCTGCATTCTGTCCAGCTATTGTTGTTTTTGCATTTGTCACCCCGAGTGGGACGGGTATGCCCAGACGTGGGTCCCGTGCTCTCCATGCCACTGGAGTCAAGCTAACCTGGCTGATGAGGGGTGAAACTACGAAACCGCTCCTAGGATGTTTGTTTCCAGTACAAGGAGGACCTGGCTTGGATGTTCGGGCTGGACTGTCCCATTGGGCGCAGGGTCAAGACTGATTTGCATATGGCTTGGTTCAAACTGGAATGGCATGGTGAGCAAAAAAACGCTGGATTTAGGCCCAGATCTCTGTACTGGGCTGAATGTATGACATTGTTCTGCATTCTGTCCAGCAATTGTTGTTTTTGCATTTGTACTCTAGTGACCGCTGCCTATATACAAATGGAGTTTTGCCATTATGATACCTATAATGACAGTTGTGGAGTTAAAACATAGGAGTTTGTTTTTCTGCACTTGCCTTAACTGAGTGTATTGAACGTGTCTACAGACACATTTGTTCATTAAGATGCCATTTCTCTGCACAACAGCATCTGCTGCTTAGGATGTACAAATAAATGAGCTTTCCTCCACAGTGTATATAGCATCAATGTGCAGTGAGTATTGTATCTTAACATAGGCATCATTAGTATGGCTTCTTTTACACTTCAAGACTGTTTGAGAGAGCTGCGTTTGTTTGGCAATTCATGTGCATTGTGGTTTGTGCACTTTTGTGTAAAGCATGCTGTAGTTCAGCATAAGTCGAATGTACTCATAATTGTGCACCGATTGCCACATATGATTATGTCTGCAGGTGTTTTATGCTTATGAGTGTGTTAGAAAGCAGGCAGAATGTCCATTTTGCCTCCTTCTTGGAAGTGCAAGTGCTATCTACACAAACGTAGGTCCTGGCGTACACTGAGCGATGCTGCACTGTTCACAGCTTTTAACTTTCCTTGATTAAAGGATTTTAGCACCAAACGTTTACCTTTGTGACGCATCAAACGTGCTCTGCTCTGCAAAGGGCCAAACACTTGTTAAATTATGCAAAGAAAGCAGATCTGGAGCAGACCAGAAAAATCACACCTTCGTTTTACACTAAGCCAGGCCAACTAAACAGCCTTAGGTGGCTTTGCATCTAATCCTCATGCCAAGTGAAACAAGGCACAAGCAAAGGAGCAAGAGGTGTGTGGCACACATAACATGAGTGATTTATGGAAAATTACACATGTCACGTGGTTGACTCTTGTGTGAGTGCCTCCGTGTTGGAATCTGAACTTAAGGGTGTACCTCGATAACAAATCCCACTTTAGACACAGTTGGGTCGTCTATGCGCCATAGTGCAAGGAAAGGTGTCACACAAAACCGGATTTGTTTCAGTGACCACTGCCAATGACATCACCAACTTGCCACCCTTTGTAAATCTGGTGCTTTTATCATTTGTGCAGCGTATAACAGGAATCTTTAACTCAGAGCTCTGTAGCATGAAGGTTACTCAGCGGTGGTTCCTCCGCTATGGCGGAGGAGCGTCCCCCACCCTGCTGAGAGCCAGCTGAGCGAATCTGGAAAAATAAAATGATAATAAATTAGGCTTATTATAATTGTATGTTTCCCTTTTCCCTCTAGAGCCAGCCAAGTCTGGGTGGGGCGGGGCTTGGCTGTCGTCACAGCCATCAGGGGAGGAGTAGTGCACACTGTAAGCGCACATGACGGTTTGGCCGGCCCTCTTAGTCCAGCCAAACTGTCATGCACACTTAGGTTTCTCCAACCCAGCTGTGTTGCACAGCCAGGTTGGAGAACCAGCACAGACTCCCAGGCACTGTCTGAGCGGCAAACCAAGCCACTCAGACCAATCCTGGTGCTGCTCTCATGCTATTGAGAGCAGCACCAAGATTGGGGTGTGGAGCCTGTGCTGGTGTCCCATCAGGAGAGAAGAGGAGCACCGAGGCGGCCTGCAGCGTCAGAACAGGTACATTTTTTTAATTATAATAATTTCCCTATTTCCCTGTCCTATCCCTCCCTCCTCCGCCCACCCACTTGAGTTTTGTGGCAGTCGCCACTGAGGTTATTACTTTTTCCTTAGCGTGGACTCTGAAGGTGCTCTATTGGTTCGCAATATTTGTCAATAGTCATGTTGGCTACTGTTCTGCGTGTCTCCTGTTGCTTTAATTAACTCGGGGTCTCATCAGGTGATAGGAAACCGGTTGGGGAATATTATTTGCATCTACAGCTAAAGTGCGTCATTTATAAGATCGGAAATTAAAGCACTGCCAAGTTATCGCCATAATCTGAGCTTTGTCTCAGTCATATTGATAAAAGTGGAAAGATCTGAGAAACGTCTTGAAAATATATATCCTTCCTCTCACTAGTCTGCTGCGATTCGGCTGCACTTTAGTTCTCGTTAGATTTGCTATTTATACACCGAGATGAATATTCACTATTTCAATAACGTGTTTCTTGGCAGTCATTCTAAAACAATTGCTTTTTTTTCTGCGCTGCGGCTTGTGACTGGGGTCCAAAGCAGCGTTGTTTTGGAGTAATATTCCATGCTCAAATGAGCATCAGACATGCTGTGTCAAAACAGCGTTCTAGATATTAATTCAGCTGAAAAACTATTTCTGAAATGAATGTACCTTTCCGTACGTTGACTGGGCACAAGAAATCATAAAGTAAGTTTATAATCCGTTTTTTTCTTGAAGTTCTATTTGGGGTTAGGGCTAACTGCTCCTTCGAGTAGTTTTCCTCGGCATGTCTCTTAGCATTGATCAGATAATTCGGATTGCTTCTTATAGTAGAAAACGATAGCTCATATTACCTTGGGATGGGATTTCTCTCGCAGGCAGATGATAACTGATAATTAAGTATACTGACGAAGGACAAAACTTATCTGCAGGCTGAAAAACAATTATCACCTGCTCAGCATGAACCCAATGCATTTTTAAGATTAGAGTTAATAGGATTTGAAGCAAGTGTGATAAATCAGTGTTGAAAACAATGTGCCCTGGCAGCTGTATCAAATGATTAGATACAGAGTGCTTTATTAATAGACAGAATTATAGTTAGAAAGTACGCTCTATGGACTTTTAATAAATAGCATGTATTTGAAAGCAAGTAAACAGACAGGTATTATATGATTTATATGAGTATAAATACAACATTATACCAAACTTCAAATTGTTTATCAATTGCATAGATGCAACCTTTCTGTTATCTTTACTTGTGCAGGGCTAGGCTGGTACTTAGCAGCTCACACTTGCGTAATGGCTTGTAGATCTGCCACAGTACCCCCCCCTCAGTGTTGATGGAGGTAGGGCAGGGGGACAATTAGTTGGTGATGTTAAATGACACCCCTGTCTTATCCATTTCTATGATTGTTAGTAAAGTTATGAGGCAGTGGCAAAGCCAATACGTCTCGACATTAAATAACAAAATTACAGGCTTTGCCAATGCTTGTTTGAGCTATCATGGTACCGCATGCGCTAAGACGTATGCTATCACAAGACAAGCAGACATGGAATGTATTCCCCACTATAGGAAATCCATTCCAAGATGTCCACCATGCGTCACAATGCATGCCCAAGCATGTCCTTCCATGCATGCGAGTGCACACATTATGATGCACCCGTGATGAAGCATGCCTCATTATGTATGTACACATGCATGATGTTGTGTCTGTTCACAAATGTCATGACGCAGCTGCCATTTTTTTTAATTAATGTTCCAAGATGGTGGATGCAAATCGTGGAGCGGGAAATTGAAAAATAAGAAAAAATAGGTGCAAAACACATTTTAAGAAAGGTGCTAGTCAACAGCAAACTGCAGCTACCAGGTCTTGCAAAAAGCACAATAAAAAACAAAAAAATGAGAGGATAGGAAATTACTGGATTCCGATGGAGTGCTTGAAGAAAATAAAAAAAAATAGTATTTTCCTGAATGCAAACAACATCTGTAATGGAAGGATATTCAGAACACTGTGAGATCAAAATGCTCCTGGGTGCAACAAATGCAATTCTCAATAGCCTCTTCGTCATATTGGGTGTTGTGGGGGACAAGTTAGGTATATCCAGGACTGATCATCTCAGAGCATCTGCTTGGTGGTTCTTCTCCAAAAAGTGTTTTGTAAGTTTTGTTGCCTGCTTCTCGCACCTAATAGTACTAATCTATGAGAAGACATACTATAGATGTTTCTTGGGCTGTTGATGTTGGTTTGTCATAACGGATTATGATTAATTGTGCCTTGACATTCTTCACAATTTTGAACTGTCAAATATGGGCTGCTGTATGTCACATTTATAAACTGATTTAATTGTTTAGGTTCCCCCACAGGTCCCACTGATGAATCCGTCTTCTCGATTTCCCAGGATTACTGGTTTGGTATCCTAACTAAATACAATTGATGCATTATTTATTCTTTCACACTGTTCACAGCAGTAGCTAATTAGGGATCCTGAAGAAAGCCACGACACTGGCAAGGTTATTGGCTGAAACATGTCGATCATTATCCAGTACGACTGAATCTAATGGTTTCAGTCGCACCTTTTTGTTTTAATCCTAGCACAAGGTAGCCAGAATAAAGGTCAGAAGGTGAACCTTGTAGTTAGTTTTAACTCACTCACTCACTTGCCCTGCACACCTCACAACACACCGTCAGCTCAAATTGGGTTTTAGTAATAACCCCTCTAATGCAAAACATCCCTGAGCTCCTCCCTCACAGCGAGGGGGTTGTAGCCCGCACCGTGACTAGGTTTCATGGTGCGAGGAGGCCATTGGTGGGTGAGGGAAACCGTCCTTCAAAGGGACATCCCCTATAAGTAAGCCCCTTTTTGCGTTATCCCGCCTCACTAGACCCGAGGGCCTTGTGGGTATTGAGTTACTTGATTTGGGGAGTTTGCCCTTGTTGGTCTTCTAAATCTCCTCAGGCCCCTTCTGTGTATATACAATGTATCAGATGGCCAATGTATCAGAATGGACTCTAGCAGAGGAACTGCATATGCTTAAGGCTCAAACAGACCCTAAAGCTATTGATGAAATAAATGAATGAAGAGAGCAGGCTAGAATGTTACCATTTCCTCAACACACACTTTCTCCATGATCAGGAGACTTAACTTTACTAATTATCATTGGTTATGTTACGGATACAGGAAAATGCTTAATTCGTTATGGAGGATTTCAATCTGACACCTAAAACTTTATTCGTATCAGTTAATTAAAACCATTACAAAGAGATAAAAACTTTAAAAGCAGCAAATTAATTCATAAGAGTGTATGAGTACATTTTATCCTGACATGTGGTTTCCGCGTCATCCACTTTAACAAATATGTGCTCTATTTTATTTGGGGGTAATGGATTAAGTGATTGTGAGTACCTCTTAAAACACAATAATAATTTTAGTCTAGCAATATAAATTGCTACTGCATGCTATATGCGCTAATTTCAAGAGAAGAATAAAAGTGCATTAGGGCTTACTAAATATATGAGTTCTTAAAATTGATGTTAATTACAGTCCTTAAAAAGTGGCTCTGGTTGCCCAGGGAGGACCTGCCATTGGGTTAACAGAGGGTATAGACAGAAAATGTACACATGGGCATTTCTCAAGCTCTTGAGTCTTTTCCTTAAGTAGTGGGGACAATAAGCGGGGTATTTGACTCACGTTTTCTTTGTATAGTAGTCCGTTATAAGTTTCTGGATTTTTTGCCGCCATTGCGGGTATCCAGGACGAGATTGTATGAAGGATTTGAAACCTTCCCATTTAATCATGTCCCAAATCCAGGCAGATCCAACACAAAAGTTCAATAAATAAGCCTGGTCTGATATCCTGGCAGCTATGGCACAGAACAGACAGGTTTAACTTAAGGAAAATGTGTTAAGTATTCAGCAGTTGCAAAATAATTAAAAATTCACACACAATAAAAATTCCACAACAACCTTCTAAAAATAGATAAACATTTAATAAGAAAAATTACATCACAATGACTAAAATACAATAAGGGGAAACAGAGAAAATATTTTTTAAAGATTTCGAGCAAAAAGCACCAAAAAAAAGTAAAGCGCCAATCAGAAGTCATTGTGTGTGATTGACTGGGACATAGACACAATTTCAGGTTGACTGCGATGGAGCGGAGGTCGAATACACCAAATAGGACATCCCACTGGGACATGGTTGCAGGCTGTATCCTGCAAACTCCTCTCTAAGTTGGATATTTGTTTGATGACGTTCCGCTAAAGCATTGCTTTTGGAAGATAAAACCCTGAACTGGAAAATTAAAATTTCGCAACCGCCGAAGTCCTCTTGTTGGGCAGATACTTTTCATGCCTTCGCCATGTCAAGGTTTATACCTTTAAATTTAGTCTCTTTTTAAAGCTCAAATTCTTCCAGTAGGCCAAACTTTGAAGTTGATTCTGATGTAGCTCTCTGAAAGACAAACATGCTATGGGGCTTTGCACAAAGAGTGGCGTTGCACCATATTTAACCTGGGAGTGTAGCCAGTATCACGGGTTCCTTTTGGTAAGGCTCAGAGCATGCGCAGTGCACTTTCTTGTTGCCTTCTCCCTTCAGGGCTCTTATCTCCCAAGTCTACCTGATTGTCTTCATGATGACCGTTCGGCACAAAACACACAACACTTTATGCTTTTTTTCTAAATTTTACTCATCCCTGCGGAAACTGTATCTGTTAACATTCTTAAAGCAGGCCAATATTCGGTATTGCAGGACTGCTTTTATTTATCTACAGACCCTGCCCACTGTAAAGATTTTCTTTGTAACTGCTCTTTTTACTCAACATGCCATTAAGCTGAGTGCTAGGATAACTGTTGTAAGCTCCTCTTTTTAAAATCTTTCTTACCTGCCTGTTTTCATGCTTTTAACAAATTATGTAATGATTATATTTCTTGTTCTATTTGCTGATGCTTTACTGTTATGGTCTAACAAGACCAAATAAAGTTTTTCTCTCTGTCTGTCTGTCTGTAAAAAAGCTGCAGTAATCAGGCTGAAGCCATGTTTATCCTTATCAACCTAGTTGATGGCATGGATGGCACAACATATGCTGCAATCCACAGGTGACTTTTAATTTTTCTATACCATTGGTGTATTTTACTGCTCTGTATTCCAACGCTTTGCTAGAAAATTAAGATATGTAGTGGCTTTTGACCTTTATTCTATGCCTAGAATCTCTCCTAAGTATAGCCTTTTAGGCTTTCTGATAAATACTCATTCTGTCAGGAAAAATATTCTGTGTATTAGTGATCTTATTGTTTAAATTTCCACTAAAGAAACTTGGTTTACTGACCACAAATTATAGGTCTTCAATGTCAAACTATACCTCATTGGATGTGTTTCTCCCTGATAAGAGAGGCGGCAGTCTTGAATTTCTAGTTAGGAATACTCTAAACACCAAGGGGCGTATTATCAACTGACAGCGATAAATATCGCTAAGCGCGCTAGCGCCATTTTAGTTATCGCCGGCTATCGCTGGATTTTATCGCTGAGATAGCGCGTTATCATCAACGGCTATCTCCAATGTGATAAAAATTCCAGCGAAAGCGGCGAAATGCTGGAATATCGCTGGTAATCCAGCGATAATATTACAGCGCTAGGGAATTCCTTGCTAATAAGCCATGGTGGATTTAGCCTGGCAATCCACCTCCCATAGGGTAATATAGCTAAGTCAGATATTTTTCTGACGTTAGAATCCAGCGTTAAGGGGGCCTTAGCACGATTTTCATTGTCGCTACGCGGGTATGGGGCATCGTTGTTAATAGCGCGAAGCTGCGTTAGCGATGTTTTCCCATGTGGTGAATGTGAGGCACGCCTACTTTGCATCTCATTAGCGATAAGATGCAAGGCGTTAGTGAAACGGGTGCTAACACAAGGAAACACACGCTAAAGCCTGTTAGTGTGTCCTTGTTAATACTGCAATAGAATTATCGCCGCTTTTCGGCTGAAAACGGCCGCTAAAGCGGCGATAATTGTCTTGATAATATGCCCCTAAGTTTGATTTTACTTGCATTGCTGCATAGGAACTCCAACAGTTGATTTTAAGATCTCTATGGGTCCTTTTGTTGAGTTTTTTTATGACATAGAGACCATCTTTAGTGGGAGTGGAGGCATTTGTATCTCCTGGCCTCTGTGCTGGCCCAAGGGATTCAGACTCCCACATGATTATTCTAGGCAATTTGAATATTCATTTTGATTTTCCATCTATGCCTTTGTCTGTGAAATGTTTAGATTTCCTTTTTTAATATCTCCTGCTTCCTAATCTTATTAATGGACATGCTCTGGAAGTTAAATGTTCTAATTCACATCGGTATCAACCACATCATCCCCTTCTCATACCTTGATCTGACCATTTTGGCCAACCATTCTCTTCTGAATTTAAAAAATCCTTTAAAGTCGATGTTGACTCCTGTCTGTGTAACAGCATTTCTGCAGGCACTTTCATCTGTTCAGTTCCCAAGCAGCCTTGTGCTGGAGGTCAGGTTTCCATATACTATTAACTATTGAACTCAGCTTTTAACTGCTTATTCTCTCCTTTAAGCAAACATAGTAAAAAGACTTGTCCTTCTCGTAGATGGGTTTTCAAGGACTGGGAGGCTCTCAAGCACTGACTTTGTGCTGCTTAAGGTCACTAATGATGAGATTACGAGTACGACCCAGCTGCCAAACTGGAATGCTGAAAACATAACTACATTTTTTAAATGTATAAACAGAAAAACTAAACTCATGTTCTAGTCAAACCAAAATTTAAAACTCCTAATCTATCTGCAGCAATTTGTAAGGTCATTAAGGCACTGGAAGACCCTCCAAAGCAGGCAGACCCTTTGAGTTCAGCAGATAGATTTCGGTATTGTAGATTTATTTGCGAACATGGTTTCTACCTTCCAAGCCAGCTTAGGGAATGTTTCAGTCTGCTTTTTCAGCTGATTCTTTTTCTTGTCCAATTGACTCTCTGTCCCATTTTCTCATTCTGAGTGCAAATAATTTAACAAATCCTCTGGCCCGCTTTTGAACCTTATGCTTCCTAAGTCTGGGTGCTGTCTTCAAGTTGGAGAAGAGCCATCATCAGTGCTTCCTTGACATCTGCAATAGTTCAGGAACCTTAAAAGATGTTCTGTGCCATTCATTTAAATAAAATGCTCTCTTCTGGATATTTTGGCCGACTATCGTCCAATTTTATAACTACTGTATGCAGCCAAAGTACTGAAGAAGGATGTTTTTCAGGAGCACTCTAAGGGGCATATTCACAAGGAGCTATCGCCGAATTAACGGCACTTTATCGCAGCCAAAGTCGTGATAAATTTACCTCCCCATTCACAAGCCGGTGTTAACAGCCCACAGCACCAGTTTACCCGCGATAGCAGCCGCAAAAAACATCGCCACAGAGGACTCCCGCAAATATCGCTAATGAGATGCAGAGTAGGCGTTCCCGTGCCAAGAGCCGAGACAACATCACACCTCAACATTCACAACGACCAGCCACATCGCCGATAAAAACACAAAACAGGCGATAAGGCACGTTAGCACCAGGAAATTTACACCTGCTCTGACCTGGTGTAAAGTCGGACGGCAGCCAGCACCACAAAAGGGAGCACAGCCCAGGGCCACATCCAAAGGGCAACAGATGCCATGGAGCCACCCATCATGCGGCCCGGACACCCAAGAGGGCCACAACACCCACTTCCACCACCCCAGGATCCCAACCCACACCCGGAACACCCCCCCCCTGGACCACCACAGACGCAGTGCAGACAAAGACAGCGGAACCCCAGGAAACATACCAGCCGCGCAGACCCAACATCTGACAATGTCACCGTCCACTACAGGCTGAAAGGGACAACCAACCTACGCATCCTGACCATCATCGCCTAACAGGCCTATGGCACCAACACAGCGGACAACCAACATCCCACCCCACACAAAGCTGATGGAGTAGCTGCACCTGTTGGCCCCTGGGACCCCCCAACCAACACCCACCAGAGTCAGAGGAGTCTCACAGCCAGCCACATCCAAGTCCCCCACACCTGTCCTGGACATCACCATCACCCTGGTACCCCAGTCCCCATACGTACAACACAATGCGCAGGATCTGCTGGAGACCAAGCAAGGATCATACGCCCAAGCAGGATGCACGCACGTGTTGGGGGCAATACACAGCACACATGTACTACCTGTGTCCCCTGGTGACACAGCACACAATCACCGCAACAGGAAGCACACGTCTCACATCAATGTGCAGGCAACAACAGAACACCGTGGAACACCCAACAATGTCGCCTTCAAATACACAGCCAGTGTGCATGATACCTTCATACTCCGACAGTCCATCATCAACCAGCATTCCCAGGATGGCAACAAGGCAAATGCACACCCCATGGCAATATCCAAATGAACACCCCACACACCTCAACTCCACAACCATGCAACTCACAACGCTGGCAATGCACACGTCACAAAATCACAAACAACAGGCACAACAACATGCCCACCCACCAGACACGACAGAACAACTTACAATGTCCACATGGGCAAGCCCTGAAAATGAGCCAGCAACAGCATGGCACCTCAGCCACATAATAGCCGAATGTGGGGAGAGGTGGCAACCAGGCATGTGTGAAGGATGCAGTAGAACCATGATTGGGAAAGTACACAATGCCAAGAGTGCCGGAGATGTGCTGGACACCTCGCAGTATGCAGAACACACCCATATCCATGGCAACATACACCGCTTGTGTATGGAGTGTAGTGGACAGTGGACGCCACCATGTCACCCCAGCCAGTGGGGGACCTCGCGGAAATGTTGCCTGTTACGCCCCCCCTAAGCGTCAGCGGAGTGGGATGGCCCGGCGTACGCCACGCAGCCACCTCAGACCATCACGGCCTCCACGACACAGGCCCGCTTTAGTCCTTTTTCGTTGACGTACTCTACTGCCGCCCCCGGCCTACTCTTCGGACCAGTAGGTCCTATATGTGAAACTGTGTCCTGAGTCATGAATGGCAGTGACCCCAAATCCGGGCCAGCGGCCACAGCACCAGACCCCCCGATCAGTGAGGCATAGTTCCATATGGGCATCTTGTGACACGTGGTGCCACTAACCCTGTTCAACGTCAGCCGGCTACACGTGGTGCCACTAACCCTGTTCAACACCAGCCTGCTACACGTGGTGCCACTAACCCTGTTCAACGCCAGCCGGCTACACGTGGTGCCACTAACCCTGTTTAACGCCAGCCGGCTACACGTGGATGAGGGACCAGGACTACCCTGCTGACCAGTAGGTCACACATCCAGCACCTAGTCGCAAAGCACGAATGGCCGAGTCCACACCAGTGGTCGCACGGAGAGGTGTAATAGGAAGATGCGGCTCAGTCCGGACGAATGCCGGGTCACATACACGGAGGTGACCTTAACACGTGGTGCCACTGAACCTGAACTACGCAGGCCGGTGGGGCCATCCAACCTATGCCGGCGACACTCGGTGAATGGGCCGTGCTGACCGCTGCCTCAGGCCTACACCACGGTCAGGTAGGTCACACATTTGGAACTGAGTCTTGATTACACCATGGCAGTGAACATTATTTAAGGCAGAGAACAATTCACTATACACCCTCCGATGTGGTGGCAAGAAGTCTGTGCATGGCATCACAACCACACGTGTCTGTGGGCCTACGCGGACCACTGCCCTCGGCCTACGCTGCGCACGAGTGGGATCACAGATTTGGAACTGAACATCGGTAATTCAAAAGGCAGAACAGGATCAGCGTCACGGAGGTGATTGAACACTACCGACAACTGCCATTGTGTCACTAACTCTGTGCCTCGCGAGCCAACGACCCGTGGCTGTGGGCCACTGCTGACCGCTGCCTCCGGCCTACACTGCGGTCCAGTAGGTCACAGAGCCTTGATTTGGCATTCTTGGAGTTCACATATGTGTACCGGCATCATCGCAGACTGCATCCCCTCACAGCACCTGTGCCACTAAGTTTGTTCCCCGACATTCATGGACACTCACTGGTCGTACATTGGTGGCGTTTGAGTCTATGGACTAGGGGCTAGTTTTCATCCTCATGTAGCTGATCCCAAATTGTTGGTGCAAACGAGGGTTGCGCTTTCCACTCCTCCATTTGCTGCTTCCAGATAACATCAGACCTTCCGCATCATGCCCTGGAGGACACCTTCCACTGTCCTCCGCAACCCTCCGCAACATACACCTCGGACATTGATGGGGACCCGCTCAGGTCGCATGGCCCATCTGACTGCACCGCAAGTCACCGTCCCGTGGCTGGGTGCCTGTGCCGGCCGCAGTGCATCCGGGGCCACTAACTCTGTGCTGCTCAGGCCTGGGACCCCTTCTTCTGATACATTGAATGGCCTCTATAGCGATGGTCTTGGGGTCATCAACGACATGTGTCTGTGGCCCTGTGCTGTCCGCCTCCTCCGGCCCCAACTGCGGGCCACCAGGGCCCACACATGACATCGAGTCTTGACCGGCCCGGACGTCGCATCACCGCAGGAGGCACACGCCACCACCGCAAGGACCACCTCCAACCACCATCTGCCAGAGTCGAAAGGGTGGTCCTGACAGACCTACGGAGTTGCTCAGACCTGTCGTGGATGCCATCATCGGCCTGCTACCCTGCTCAGCACTCCAGGTGCCAGTGACTCAGTGTAACGCAAGCCATTGTCCGTTACTGATTGAGTTTTGTGCTGTTGTGAGGTTGCGCAGCAATGTCTCCCCATGCAGTGGGGAGGACCTGGGACTATGATGAGGAAGAAGTGTCAAGTATGCGGACGGGAGAAGGCACAGACAATGGGAGGGCAGGAGGCAACAGCCCCTAGGCAGGAATGCAGACTGGTGGTGGTAGTCAAGCTACACACCCGGATCTATTACTGGGTATTGCCCTGTGGACTGCGGACGCAACTGTCACCTCAGGCAGTGTGGGGGACCTGGGACGTTGATGAGGAAGTTGATGCAGGTGTAACACACCCCACTGCATGTGCATCAGGACTAACCGGAAGGGACACAATCCTAGCAATTTCTTCACATGAGTGCGCTCTTCTCTAGTGTCCCTACCTCAGTGCACTGCAACTCACGGAACCTCCTGACTGAATATTGGGTGACCTCTGTCCTTACTCCGGATCCCTCCATGTTGCTCTGCAGTTGACTCTGTTATGCTGGTGTTTTCTGTTTCCATTACACTGGTGTCCACTGTTCAGGTTGTTGCCAGCACCAAGCACTCCGTGCGGGCTGGCTTATACTCACCCCACACACATCCAGCACAGGCGTCACTGTACATGTGGCCCTGCCAATAAAGGGGCCGGGCGCACGTGCCCGTAGCCAGTTCAACATGATATGTGCATGTGTCCCTGTGGTCTTGGTGTATGCATGGGGGCCCTGGGCCCTACAACATTACATTGTGCTGTGTACAGCAGACGCAGACATGTCACCGCAGGCAGCGGGCTAGAACCTGGACATGTAGCTTTGTCGTCACCCACTCAATTCGTAAGGGGAGTGGACTGTGCCGTCGTACGCTGAGCCAACGTGGGTGTGTGACTGATATGTGCGTGCCCCTGGGCGTGGTTCTGTACTGGGTATGTGCATCTGCATGTGTCTCTATGGCAGTGTGGGTCTCCTTTGTGGGGTGTAGGTGGTCCCTGAAGGGTATTGGACACCCACGTATGTGTTCTAGTTCGCATTCCATGAGTTGGGCAACACCCGCACCTGTTGGGCCTCCTCCTTTTGGCGTTCTGACACCTGGCATTTGGGTGCCATGTGTGGGTGGGTGAAGTGTTGTGAGCCAGCCGTGATTGCGGGTGCTTCATGCTGTGTGGTCTGTTGCAGGGGCTGGGTTCTCCTCTGAGTAGCTTGTCTACCCTGGTCCTGGTGGTGGGTTGTGTGGGATGTCCATGGGCTGTTGTAGGGCGTCGGTGTCGAAGGTGTGGTGTTCGTCTCCGGAATCACTGATGGGTTGTCTGTTCTGACCTGCTGGAGGTGTTGTTTGTCCCTCTGCATTGTGAAGGGGAGGTGCATGTTGGCATTGTGTTGGCGCCTTGTTCTTGTCGACATGCAGACTGTGTGACAATGTACATTGTGACTGTTTGGGCGGTGTTGGCTATTTGAGTTGGGACAGTGTACATTTGGCCTACATGGCTGATGTGGGGTTGTAGCCGTAGATATGCATCTCACAGTTCCCTGCTCTGTCCAATGTGATTGTTCTGTTTCTGCGCCTGGGCGGACCCAGTTGTGTCCCCTGTTCTGCAGTGTGGGTGTTGCACTTTGTGCCACATTGTCATGGTATGTGCTGTGATTGCTATGTGTGTGTGCTGCAGTGTGCCACGGGGATGGGGGACATGTCCCTGGGTAATTGTGGGTGTGCAGTGTGGTACACCTCATTGTGCATGTGTGCCATTGTGCCCATCACCCCCCGTCCCCCCAGTCCCTGTTGGATCCTGACCCTGTTGTTGTTGTGTCAGGTCCTGTCGAGCTGTGTCCGTACTCCCTACTCCTTGCACTGTCTCCACACTGATGACTGTGGCCTGGGTTTCCTCCAGCTCCTCCTGTGGCGCTGGACTGCCACCTCCTGTCGCCGTTGCTGCCTTCCTGTTGGCAGCGGGTTTGTGCCTGGTTTAGGTTGTCACGTCCTGGCGGAGCCTCTTGGCCTCCTGGATTGGCCTCCTCGGCACTCCAACTGCATTCCAGGTGGTCTACTTGTAGGTCAGTTGCTGGTAGTGTTCTGTCACCTCTGTGACGCTGGTCTTGTTTTCCTGCGGTCTGCACCCCGTCTGCCTCTCCCTTTTCTCCTTGGCCTTCCCCAACCCAGTTGTTCCTTGCTGGTGGTCTGTGGGGGTTGTGGGGTTCGCGTTGACCTCTGCGCTGGGTCAGGGTGCATCCATGTTGCTACGTGCTTTGGCTTGTTTCTGGTGTGTTGTTTCTGTGGTTTTTATGGTGCAATTTCCCGCCAGACACGTGGGATTTGCAGGCCTGTGGCTGTTTTTTGCTGCTTTTTTTACCGCGATTGGCCTCATCGCATGATTTATCGCGTTTCGCATTTTTTGGGCATGGCGTTGATTTTCACGCTGACATTTGATGCGTTATCTGGTGACTATCGCATGGTACCGCCTTGTTGTGAATTCCACGTTGACACGGGGTTATTTTCCCGCGATAGGCTGCGATATTGATAGTTGCGTTACGCTACTCTTGCGGTAGTTATCACATGTTCTTGTGAATATATCCCTAAGTTTGTAGAGACCAACTAACTTCTTCTCCCAGCCAAGATGGGCTTAGCCCTGGCACAGCACAGAACTGACTGTCTTAGCTCTAATGATTCTATAAGCCGTCTTAGTGGTTTTTGACACCATGAGCCCCCAAATTCTTTTGACTAGACTCTCTAATTTGAGGATAAAGGATGAAGCTTTAGGTTTTTTGACTTTTTGTCAATGCTTTTCACATTTTGCTACCACTCTTTGCTTTGTTGGTTAGACCTTGCTCCATTCTGTTGCTCTTATTGTTCAACCTCTACATGACTCTATTGGCACATTTAATTCAGTCCTTTGTGTTAAGTCTTATATTTGTGCAGATGATACCCAAATTATTTTGAAGCTATCTGGGAATACCTTTCATGCTCCTAATCAACTTCTTGACTGCCTTGCCAATGTCCAACAATGGATGCGTTCTACTAATCTAAAACTCCCCGGTCTTAAACCATGTCCATCATGGGAGCTTTTTTATGGCCTACTGCTCAGGGTCATATGCCCTCTCCCATATCTAGTGTAAATAACAGTGGCAGCTCATGCGTCCATTGTCCCCCCGCTCACCACTTCTCCTGCACACCAGCCGCTACTGGTAAATAAGGTGTGTGTTAAAACTGATGCTTCTCTTACTTTTTTCAATCAGATTTCATCAAGTCTTTAACCTCCATGAGGAACCAGAGCCGTGGTAGGTCTCCAGATAGACGCCTCTCTGCGTCTAAGACCCTAATAGGTGTTTTCACTCTGACTTATCCTCTTAGGGTCTGGTTTGGCCCTAATGAGGGTCATTCCCCAAGACAAGATACAAGTTCACTTTGTTACCTGATGTGCGACTGATTACTCTAGCACCTAAACACAAATTATTGAATCCAGTCACTGAGTAGTGTAGGTTAATGATATTAGGTATGACGAATTGCCATTTAATCCTTTGTGGACAGGTATAGGCAAGAAACATGTTGACCTCATTCTACAACTAGTGACTCACGTTGCTCCTTAGGACCATTGTATCCCAAAACGAGCACCACTGTTTTTAATTAGGGAGTGAGCCTTATTATTAAAATATTCTTATTCAGAGCGTCACTTTACCTATTTTAACTTTTTGTCACCACACTACACATACAACACAACCCACACACCCACATCTCATCATACGGCAAATAAAAGATCTCTGGCAAAGAGCCCCCTAGTGGGTGCCCATCAGACATTGCAGCGCTGGCCCGACGAGGAGCATGCCCAAATGATGAAGCATGACAGCTCGCGGGTGTGTGAGGGCACTTGCTCCTATTGGAGCCTACTCTTTTGACCCGGGTCACTAGATACTCTCTCTTTTCCCCTTTCCTCACCCCCTTCTTTTCTCCTAGAGGAACTAGATATCTCACAAGGACCAAGGGCCACCAACAATTTTTCATACCCAGTCCCCATGTCCTGAAATGGTGGTCACAACATTTCTCTCAATGTTATGGCCAGCTAATCAGATTGCTCTCTCCCACTAGCCTGGGAGCATATCCACGAGAGAAAGATGGCCCAGGGTAGAAAAAGCCCCATAGCCAATCAGCACGCTCTATTTTTTTATTTGGGGTAGTGCGGAAGTGTAGAGGGAGTTTGGTGTTACTAGCTGTCAATATGTCACATTTTGTAACCTTCATTTCTGAAAAACAGGTGAAAGGATTCCGCACCAAATCTAAAAAATCACACTTTCTGAGTAAAGATCTAGCTTTCTGTCAAATTTGGTGTAGTTCTGTTAAGCCATTTAAAATTCCTATGGGAAATTGCACGGGGAAAACATGTTTTTTAATCCTCTTTGTTGTTGGACCTCGCATGACAGATCACCCTCACACTTTCCAGGAAGGAGCAGAAGTGGATACATTTTGTTTTGTGGAAAATTTTGTGAAGATTCGTCAAACAGCCCAAAATTATTAGCAAAGCACAAAATCTCTTCCATTGGAAAGTCTAACCTAACTATAACTACATAATGGTGACCACCACTGTGTAATGTAACACACACATACACACCCAAATGAAAATCTGTACAAACAGGTATACCTTGAGCATTATGAGGGAGAAAATATGTATGAAGCAGAAAACTTTGAGCAATACGAAGGAGGAAGATGAATAACTCAAGTCAAGCAAATGCACTTTTCACAAGCGTGAGTTTAAGGAAAGTGAGAATGGTAGTGTGGTTTACTTTGGTAGTTTATTTTGTAGATAGAAGGTGCTTGGGCTATTGGATAGTCTGAATTATGAGCTTTGTTGCAAGTATATTAATAAAGGCAGTGGATATCATCAGAATCAACTTAAATTCTTGGACATCTTTATGATCTGTGCAAACAAAGGGTACTTCAGACATTATTCCTGGTTCTAAAATAATTCTATCAGAACTATATTGATTGTTCATTTATCAGCACGCACACACATACACACACCCACACACACACACACACATGTACGCACACACAAACACACACACACACACACACACACACAGAGTTTGTAATAAATGATATGCCAGGACTAAAGGTATTTCACAAAAGTCCTCAACAGCTTGCACCACCCACAGCTCCTGCCACTACTACTAAATGCCAGTTCCAGCATTACCTACTAATAATCAGACTTAAACAGGTTTTACATTTTAGACTATTCCAGATCACCTCAAGATGTGTGGATGGCCTTGAAGTGATGAGACCACTCACACTTCAGCCAGCAAGGGCTACACCAGCAGGACAAATTCAGGGATCTACAACTAAAATAACACCACAAACGTTACACGCAGTTATGGGTAAAATGCCCACCAAACGTGAGCAAATGCCATTCTGGGTAGCTCAAAAAATAACACAGTTAGAGGCGGTATTTACACACACAAGCCCTCAAGAAAAACATAGAATGCTAACAATCTGCTTGCCAATGGCGATAGCTCCCCAGATAGAGGATTGTACCTTGTGGGGTACAGTTTTCGCTGCCATATATACCAGAACTCATGGTATCCCTACAATAGCAGTAATACCAGATGTATTAAGACAAATACAGAAGGAGTATGGAGCAGAACCTGCTCTGAACTTAGGGATGAAATTGTTAAGAAATTTTGCCCAGGTATCAACTATTATATTGGCAAACATAAAAGGGGAGGCAGCAGCAGTGGCAATACGCCAACACCTGAGGGATTTCACTCCTTTACAAAAGGAGCGGGAATTACCTAAAATTATCGAAGATACCTATGCCAAATTAGGTAGAGATAGTTTGGGAGCTAGAGCAACAAAACCTCAACTCATGGGTGGTCCTGAAATAAAGAACACCAAGCAAGCACCTGATTCTTCCAAGATGAAATGGGATAACAATAAAAAACAAAAGAATAGAGAGAATAGATCACAATCCAGGGGTGGGTCTCCTCAACAGGAGCCCTCCGAAAGGAGGTACAACCTTAGGAATCATGATAACAATAAATAAAACCTGACAAGTATCAGGATACTGATACACGTTCCTCTCGTTCCTTTCAGGGTTTATCAAAAAACTCAGAGAGGGAAGGACGGTCAAAACACAGACAAGAAAAGCGAGCGTACAAAGTTCAGAGACATGCAACACAGTTCAGACTATACTTCCAAAAAGAAGAGAAATCAAATCAAAACCTCTCTTTAAAAAGAAGAAGGTAGCAGATCTTAAAGTTAGACATGCCCAGAATTCTGAGGACTCAAATTCTGAGTGGGGAATGGGCTCTGATGATGCTAGACAGTGCAGCAGCAGTAACAATAGCTCGCCAGAACCTGATTGAATTTCTGGTGACAGCGGAGTTGAATGAACATATCACGGTGGAGACACCTGATACGAGGGTAAGTGTTCCACATAGGGTACATGAAATAGCACTCCAAATGGAGGGGGACAAACCCAGAAAAATTAAAGGTCTCTTTTGGGAGAACCTGACTCATGGATATGACATCCTTTTGGCTGAAAAAGATTGGTCCCCTGAAATTGTTATGGAGTGACCAAAGGGAGAAACAGTAATTTTACCGGCCTTTTCCGACCTCGTTCCAATATACTTAAAACATACATATGCGCAGGAGTGGGCGATAGCACTTGCTCCAGCATTATATCGCGACCATGTTGGGTGGAACGCTGAGTCACCTCACCATGAAATACAAGCAAAAACTACTCCAACTCCACAGAGACAGTACCCAATAAAACAAGAAGCGAAAAACAGGTCAGGGAGATCTTAGATCAACTTGAATACCAGGGTGTAATTGAAACTTGCACCTCTTCAATGAATAATCCTTTGTTTCCTGTAATGAAACCCGATAATTCATACTGTCTAGTTTTAGACTACAGACATCTGAACACATGCACTAAAACATTTGCAGTACAGAATGCACATAGTGCTGCATTAATGAATAACATTGTGCGGAAGAAATACAAAACAACACTAGATATCTCGAATGGATTTTTCTGCCAAAATATAGCGCCTGAGAGCAGATATTTGACAGCATTCTCAACGCTCGGTTCGCAGCATCAATTTTGACGGCTCCCCCAAGGGTATAAGAATAGCCCTGGGTTGTTCTCCCCTAGAGTAACAGAGTTACTTCAGAATTTGGATGAAGAGGCATTGTCCTATTTAGATGACATTTATCTGACGGATGATGATTTAAAGGATCACTTGACCAGGGTGAGCAACATAATTTTGGGGTTCGCCTCTGAGGGCTACAAATTTAATTTAAAAAAATCAAAAATAGCCCACCTCAATGTCCTATTTTTGGGATATGAGCTATCAAGTGAAGGGAAAAGCCAGGCAGCTAACTTTTTAGAGAAGTGTTCGCTGCTCCAACCTCCTAAATCCTCCTAAATCATTGAAAAACTTACAATCTATATAGGGATTGCCAAATTTTGGCAGAACATACATTTTGGATTACGCAGGAAAAGTAAAACCTTTCTACGACCTATAAGACCAGATATTTCAGTTAGGCATTGGACACAAGAACACACAGATATCCTTCGTTCCCTACAAGCTGACATGATAGCGTCCAAACACTTACGCACACGTGTCAACACCACAAATTTGGTGATGCGTGTTATAGTGGGTCAATCTGGGTATATTTACCTACCCTTCAATGAAGACTAAACAGTACCCATACCACACAAATCACACTTGTACACAAACTCTGAAATGTGTTTTGCTTCTACAGAAAAAATTCTGACAGCAGTACAGACCACTGTAGTGAGGGAAAGAGCACTGGCTCAGGGAAAACGAATAATTGTCGTAACTCCAGCACGGGCTTAGGAGGCTGTAACAAAAACAAGAGTTCCGAATGCTAAAGCTTTGCATCCAAGATGGATACAATGGGCTAATTCTCTCACTGCAACAAATGTAGATTACAAATTCAACTTTATACTTAAGACGAAAGCATTTCTGCAATATGAACAAGAATATCCTCTCCTGGATGAAATAATATCTCTAGATCAGTATGAATATATCATTTACACTGACGGATCTGCTCAGCCGGCCAAAGGAAGTAAACAACAATTCAGCGCTGCATGTGCGATTGTTAAGGGTCGTATGCAGGATGGCAAGTTCCATACTAGCAGTACGAAGACACAGTCTCTAGGGGCCAGATGTACGACCAAGCATTTTGCGAGTCGTAAATTGCGTCACAATTTCGACTCGCAATTTGCGATTTGCCAAATGCTATGTACAACAGTGTCAGAGACACTGATTGAGATTCCCAATGGGGTTGCAAAATGTAAGACTCATGAATATTAAGGAGCCACTCGCAATTTGTGACCCCATTGGGAATGGCTGGCCCTCCCAGGCATAGTGGCCTGCTGGGCTCAGCAGACCACCATGTCTGGGACTGCTTTTCAATAAAGCAGCTTTTTTTTTTTTTTAAATGCAGCCCGTTTTCTTTAAAGGAAAACAGGATGCATTTAAAAAACAAATTAAACGTTTTCGTTTAATTGTTTAAGGGCAGGCAGTGGTCCCTGGGACCACTCCCTGCCCCTAAAAAAATGTTTCCCCTGCATTTGCAAAGGGGAAGGGGTCCCCTGGGGACCCCTTCCCTTTTGCGAGTGTATTACCACTCTCTTGAAGAGGATGGTAATTTGCAAGTGTTTTGCGACCGCAATTGCGGTTGCAAAACATTCATACATGGCTTTGGGTTCGCTATTAGGAAGGGAACGTCTCTTCCTAATAGCGACTCACAATTCCTAAATAGCAAGTAGCAAATAAATTGCGACTCGCTATTTAGGAATTGTACATGGCCCTGTGATATTTTGCATGCACAAACGGGTCGCAAACCCGTTTGCGCATACAAAATAGGGTCATACATCTGGCCCTAGGAGACTGCACGGCACAGCTGGCAGAGTTAAAAGCCCTGTTACTGGCACTAAGAAATACAGATCGAGAATTCCCCACACTGATCGTATGCGATTCATTTTACTGTGTCCAGTCATACAATGAATATCTTCACTACTGGGGTCAGAATGGGTTTAAAGACTCAAAAGGTTGCACAATCAAGCATAAATGCTATGGAAACAGGTAGCTGAGTTGAAAAACGAACTACCAAGAGCTCACATGATACACACGCTGAGTCATCAACGTGATGGAGTTCACGTTGAAGTGAATTCATTGGTCAATGAAGCCACAAAAGGGGCAGTACGAACTGCTGCCATAGCTGCATTCACTCATTCTAGAATGGGAATAGACGGAAGCACAATGATAGCTGTCATTGCTTCACGCAAAAACAGCACAGCCTTGCCGAAAGGTTTTCCACTCAAGTACTTCTACAAGTTAGATGCAAATAACCTTCCATATGCTCAAATTCCAGGAGTGGGATAGAGTAATACCAAACATAGATCGCAGATTAGGCTTAATACTAGCTGCACACGAGGGTCTAGGTCCTGCACACATGGGGATTACCATAAAAGTTTCTTTGCTGAAGCAACGCTATTGGTGGCCAGGACTAACTAAACAAACAAAGAATTTTGTCTTAAAGAGCGACATCTGTCAGCAGATGAAGGGTTCCACCGTGGCGCATCCAGCGCAGATACCATTACTAATATCAGACAGACCACTCTCTTGTGTCTATTTGGACCACTGTGGCCCCCTACAATCAGATGGGGCTTACAAGTATATCTTGGTGGCAGTGGATTCATTCTCTGTATTCCTGTGGGTTTGGCCTCAGCGCTCGGCTGACGCTCGAACTGTTATAAAAGATTTGTGGGTCTTCATAGGGACGTACGCAGTTGGCAATTTACATTCTGACCGTGGACCCGCGTTTAGCTCTAGGGCTTACAAGGAAGCTATGGAAAGTTTGGGTGTTGCACTGTGGTACTCCTCTCCGTACCATCCCTAGGGAAATCCGGTCGTAGAGAGAAAAAACCGAGACTTAAAGCAATCTTTAACAGCAAGAGTATTAGGTTTGGGTGGTAGTTGGGTCAATCACTTATATGGGGTCCAGAGGGCTCTCAACAATATGCCAAGAAGTTCCCTAGGACCTGTCAGTCCTTACGAAGTCCTATTTGGAACAAGAATGTGGGTACCTGATCTTGACTATGAAAGCACAGTGGCAGGTGAAAAACCATTTGACATCAATAAACGTTTGGCTGTTTTACAGGATCTCAAAGAATTCCTGGCACTACAAAGCAAATTGCAAGTAAAACGCACCGCCATTGGAGAAGTCAAATCAGTCACGGCAAGACCTGCCTGGATCCCTAAAATCGGGGATCTGGTCAGAGAAAAGATTGTGGACAAGAAAGAATTTGGGCAATAATACAGAAAGCCTGTACCTGTCCTGGCTGTTGAAGGAACAAGAACAGTGCTTCTGCCTCTTGCTGGAAAAAAAGAAAAGAGATTTGTCTCCATCGAACTGATCAAATCACACTATGTGGCCGATACTGAATAGTAGGCCTCGTGGGCTCCTGGGTAGCCGACGCTCTCCTCTCGCTACCATACAGGAAGTTCAGAAAGAAAGACTCATAACATTTGAAGAGTCATCAATGCAAAATAATGGACTTTCCAACAATGAAATGGAACTCGTTCCTATTGAAACAGAACGGCAAAACACAAATGAAAGACAAATATCGATTCGGCCTAACACCAACATCTACATAAATATGCCTATACAAGAGACGTCTGCCAGTTCAACGAAACCTGCTGAGCTACCAAAAAAAGATCGAACTGCATCTGGCTACTTCATCGATTTTGATACCATTTCTCTGGATCCCAGTGAACCTGAAACAACGCTAGCTCAAGTTTCCCATAAACAACAACTTCATGACTTCTACATTTTTCTGAAAAAGACTTACCTAGTATCACCTTGGCTACAGCTCTGGATAATAACTGGAATATTGTTTTTTCTATTCTGGATTGGCCTAGTGACTGTCTTTTGCTTACTCATGTTTGGAAACTATCTCCCAGAACGCTCTGCAGTATCAAATGTAAACTTGGTCCTGAAACTTCATACATCTTCTCATTGTGAACAAAGAGACCTGTCCTTCGTGACCATTACAGCTGTTCCTATTCCTGATGGTATAGTTTGGGACAGAGTTTCATATGATGTATTTGGTCCCACTGAACTTTTGAAAATACCTCATGTATTTAAAATTTCTTTAAATGATATCATTACCTCCAGTACATATTCCGACGATTGGGATTTTGAAACTGTAAATAATATGTGGTCTGATTTAGAACACTCCGCTGCATTTTCAAGTATTGAAATGCTAGAGGACACATCTGATTATGACACGATGTATTGTTACCAACATTATGGTCATCACTTTTTACATAAATCCAGTATCCCACGTAATGTTTTTACATAAAACCAATGGGAACATTGCCCAACACCGCCGAAAGGTAGTTCACCAATGTTCGCACAGAAGTTTGCTTATTTTTCAGGGTTTAACACTTCTGATCCGACCTCATATTACTATAAGGTTACACCTACAACTGCATAGAAAAAGATGCTAACAAACACCAAACAGATTTATTCTGCATCCTTTATTTCTTAACTGTCTGAATGGGGTTTCGTCTTATGGAAGGACACCATAGACATAAAATCAGTCTGGGGTTCAAAGGAATGGCAAGTTCAGGGAACAGAAGCACTATTTCGAGTGTGCCACATTCCACAGCAGATAATATTTCTGAACGACACTGTGCAACAGACTTCCTGTCTTGGAATAGCCAAGAACAAAGACTTGAACACACCTCGGATTCCCTCACCATCAGACTTTGAGGGGTGGCAAAACTTTACAACACATGGTGGGGATACAGTAGATGACTACATACATTCAGTTCCATATAATTAATTAGACCCCAATTGGAAGGGATGGTTAGTTTGGCCTACAGACACAAACAGGTGTCAAACAAGAATCAGCAGTACCATTGAAGGGTTTAGTATCCATAGGCCGGACCAACGCTATGTACACCGAGAACATCCGGGGGTGGTGACATCATATAGTGTTGGGAAGTTATGCCTCGATTGGCTAAAACCCTCGACACTGTCCCAGGTGAAACAACACTTATCCTTACTATCAGATGAGGTGGATTTAAGGGATTTTTTATTGGGTCCCCGAAAGCTACGTCAGAAACGTTTCTTATACGCTGTTTATGATTAAATCTGGAAAATCTCTCAACAAGAAGCTGTGGAGAGACTTCGTGTAATTGATAGAGTTAACCTAGAAAAAGCATTAGCTGTAGTTGATAGTGGTATGACTACATTAACATCCAGGATTTATTCACTGGGCAACATTGTATCTTCTGCTATAGATGTACTAGAACAGGATTTGTCCATACTACAGCACGGACAGTCTCAGCTACGTTCTATTATGTTGTTAAGCTGGACGCTACAATCATTGCGTTCGGGTTATGTGCCTTGGCGATTTATCAACAGTACGTCCTTGTTCTCTGCATACAATCTAACTAAAAAACAGATAGCAATGGCACAAAGTGGAGCAAAATATACAATGCTGCGTATTGAAAAACTGGGCCAATTACCTTTCACTGTGGCAGAGTCACCATCCACAGAATTCATAGCCATATAACATTACCGGTCACAACTTTCAAGTTTCAGTATTGCGCCTAGAACAACCACAGGCAGGCGGATATGAAGCGATGGGTAGGGAATTCATCAAGGAATCTTGGGAATTGCCACACAGATTTCGATGCAGGAGTGGGGACACGGAAATGTTTCTAAGTGGTACAAACTGCGAGAACTCTCTAAGTGGATCTCTCATATGCCAGGATATCATGCTTCACGGGGGCTGTAATGGTTCAGTTGCAAACTTATCCTGTTATCTGAAATGGTCCCCAGCTGCTGTGATTAATCCGGTGTTCAAGTTGCTCTCGAATGGGAGCTACTTGATGCTAAATGATCAAGGTTGTTGTGGGATGGTTCCAGGCATCGCATATCTTGTCACTGTAGGCTCCAGGGTTACTTGTATGCAGGTATTGTTTCCACCAACCCACACAGTCAGGGAGGCGCCGTTATGGCCTTCATTGAATGTTTGTTTTAAACGGTTTGATACTCTGAGCCGAATGAAAGCCATGCTTTTACAGAAAACAGTGCCCTTAACCTCCGCCCGGGAGACTTTTGATCTTCAGGTCTCAAGGTTCTCAGCTGAGATACAGGCCCTAGTACAAAATAACTGCCCTTTCCATTTCACAGAAATGGTACAACGTATCTTTAACATGTCTGATACAAAGGGTATAGTACACCTATTTAAGACCATAGGTTAGGGTCTGTTAAGCACCTTTCAGACAGTCTTCGGAGTGATTCCAGCATTCATACACTCCGTATTCAGAAGCATTTTTGGAGGATTTCTGCTGATCCTGTTACTAATAGCAGGAATCTTGATTGTAATTTTTCTGCTATGCAATGGACGTCCCAGTCACCAAGGAGATGGCAAAAACGCTCTTGGAGCTCCGATACCATGATCATATGGTACTCCATCTGGGCACACCTTGCCTTCGAGAACTAAGCAAGTCTTGGTTCCTATCGTTTCGACCAGTCTGGGACAAGAATGCCTGTTCTGCGGACAAGAATGTGTGTTGGATCTCTGTCTAACACTTCCATCGGTTGCGCCACCGTACGTGGATGCTTTACTGGACCCGATAACGGCCCATGTACTGCTGTGTCCTCAGCGTATTCCAATGTTGATGTATGCATTCTTAGAGCCACCACGGGATGCTTCAGCTCCTGTTGGAATGGAGACCGGCTCCTCTACAAACGCTCAGGCCTTGGATGTCACACAGGCTTCCCCAGCATCGGCTGTGGGCAATACAGAAGATCATCTGTGCTCGATTGATCTGATCTGTGAGGTGTTGCATGGACCGTCATCTGCAATGGCAAGCAACAGTGATGTTGCATCTCCCAGCCAGGACACATAAATATTTGGCTCATCGTGTGCTGGGAAAAATGTGGCCTTTTTCAAAACAACCAAATTTGGAATTTTTAAACAAAAAACACTTTCTCTTTTTGCTCAACAGCGTGGCTTTTAGACACTCATAGTTGTTCGAACCATATATACAAACATATTTTAATAGACTTCTACCACGTATGCTGCTATTTTAGCATTTTTTACGTGTTATTTTTTATGGACTTATTAGTTGTGTGCGTATTGTAGAAGTACATTTAGACTTTTAGTATGTCGTCCAATCGAATGAGGAGTGGGCGTTATGTTTCATACAGGTACCCCGATATAGGCTCAGGTAGTAACCAGACCTTTCACCTATATTTCCCCTGCCATTACACTACATAACGGTTCTTGGTACTGACTTTTTACCTAGTTATGGTACTGCTTATATGACGTGGGGTTTTCTCCGAAAACTAGCCTCATTCATTATGCATAAGGATTCTTGAAATCTCAGCAGGACTACCATCTCCTGCATAATAACTATGTATAAGGGTCATTCCTTCCGTCATCCTAGTCCAACATGATACAGCAAGGTAGATCCCCTGAGGGTACCACTTTGGGTATATAAACACCATATCTTTGCTGAGGCAGGGAGAGGAGAAAAAAGACTTCAATTCTGACACACTGATGTGAGACGCTGAGGTTCCTGCACGCAGATACTCCAGCTCTCAGTGGTCTGACATCCCTCACGGGGTGTCCATCTCGAGACCAAGACGGGGTCCCACAGTCTCTCACTTCAGGAAATGGGGTTGACTTTATCCTAGAGGGAGTACTGGTTCTACACCTACATACATGCTAGGTACACTTAGGTACATCTAGTTAGGATCGGATCGTAGGAGTACGTATTATTACTGTCATGTATTTTATATACCTGCCTGTATTGATTGTTTTAGCACTATGGTAGGAATCTACTATCCTTTTACTTTGTTGGTGCTTATAATCATTTATATCTGTTTCTGTCTTATGGTTGTTTCAGCACACCTATTTCACACTAGAATGACGCTGGTTCAATAAATGCTTATTGAAAACGTCCACACCGTTTATTCTGTGTATCTCTCTGAGACAAAGTGAGCACAAGTGACTGAGCGAAACGTACTGCACTGTTTCCATGATCCCTGATGGGACAGGGTTGTCATGTTCGATAGTTGCCAAGAACTATTCTCTCCTTGGTAAGAGGGGTTTCTAATGGCACTGTGAGCTAGCTGGTATACAGGCAAACATACCCGGTGGGGGTGTCTGGAATCAGTCTGGACACCAATCCCACTGTCTATATTGTCTAAACGCGCAGATACTATATAGGGTTATAGGAACTACACAACATAATATGAGATAGCTATATGAAACACTGGAATGTTTCTAGCTATATTGATCTCCCTCCCCTTCCTCTTCCTAATCATCCAATGAGGTTGATTGGGTCAAATCTCAACTTGCCCTAACACACTCTTTGTAAGCATCACATTCTTGAAAAAAAACTGCTGCATCACACACTAATAACAAATCCATTATTTGGGTAGCAGCAGATTTCAGGCCCAAATTCCACAGTTATCCACAGTGGGTCGATTTTGATGGGGAAGATTTGATGCCCCGTTTTGTTTTGGGGCTATTCCTGTCGTGGGAGCTAAGCCCAGCCACCTATGTGGTGTACCGTTTTTATCGGCAAAAGTATGGAAATGCTGGGTTGTGGAATTTTGCCAGAACTCACAGGTTCCTGAAGTTTCTTCACAGAAAAATGCATAATTTAGCCAAAGCTTGGGGCACACGGGACATTCTGGGTAAGAAAACTTAATGGGATTGACACAACTAATACATTTCTGGACTCCACTGTGTGTCCAGATTTCAGAAATGTCTGGGTTTAATAGGGTTCTGTGTTTGGTGGGTGACTCCTGGCCCAAATAGTGTAATCATTAAGCATGTCAAGTAAGAGGAAATTGGGATTTACTCCATCCTGCTGGCCCATGTATCAAAACATTCCCCAAAACAAAAAAAATTCCCATGATTGCCCATGGGGCTGGGGATGCTGTAGGACCCATGTGGGCAGAAAATGGATTTAGGGATGGGGTAGTTCAAATGCCTGGATGAGCCACTGCGCCACCTATAATTTTAATAAAAATATATATTTCCCTGGTGTCTCATGGGCTTCTTTCTGCCCTCCCTGAGTGCAGATTCATTATTACCCCCCCCATTTGCCCTGCAGGGGGCAGAAATACTATTGGGCCAGTTCTAGGGAAAGGGCAGAACCTGATGCCTGAGTGGGCAGTCCTCGCCGGTTTTCTTTTGCACCTGGTGTCTAGTGCTTTTCTACATCTTCCCAGGGCTGAAAGATTGGGGACAAACACTCTAATATGCCCCTTACGTGGCAGAAAGACGTATTGCCCTTGATGGAGAGAGGAGGAGCACTGGCCCTTACCCAAGGGGCTGCTCCACCTACAAATACAATCCTCAGTTTCTAGTGGGCTTTCTACCCCTCCAGAAGGCAGATTGAGGACAAGTCCTCCGATCTGCACCCAAAGGGGTAGAAAAATCTTATTGCTCTGGGTGAGAAGGGCAAGCACAGGAAGTTGCCCATGGTGCAAATTCACACCCAAAAACAAAATCCATAGTGTCTAGTGGGTTTTTCCACCCCAGGATTCAGATTGAGGGCAAAGCCCGCTATCTGAGTGGAGGGCAGGGCCTGATAACCGGTTGGCTGCCCCCTTAACACAATATATATATGTATGTATATATATGTATATATATGTATATTATCTACTGGCGGTCGCCAGTAGATAGTTAAAGTTAGGACCTATTTTCCATAGGAAATCCGCAACATTCTAAATAACTCTTGTGTCGGTTGACGAATGAACGCAAAATTTTCAAACTTTATGGCCCGCTCCGGTCCGCTCCTACCCTGAAAGTTTCGGGGTGATTCGTCAAGCGGGGGCCGAGAAAAAAGGGGGGTCCCAAAATGTGTTTTCCCCATTCATTTTCCCATAGGAAACTTTAGCCACGGCTACAGCCCGAACTGCTGAACAGAATTACACCAAATTTGGCAAAGAGGTAGTTCTTGGTTCAGAAAGAACCCTTTTTGTTAAATGGTGTAAATCCGTTCAGTAGTTCCTGTGAAAATCAAAATGAAAATCACATATATATCTATGGCCGCGTCGGATTTGCGCACCCTCCCGATCACGAGCTGCATGCTAATTGGCTGTCAACACTCCAAATCAGGAAGTGTTGGCAGCCATTTTGTCCCTCGGTAGAACCGAGGGACAGAAACAAGTGCGCAAACGCACAAAGGGGGCAGGGTAGAAACACCCTGACCCCCTAGGTCTGCTCAGGGGTCCCACAAGGACCCCCTGGGCAGAAAAAAGCATTAAAAAAAAACAAAAAACGATTGTGCCGCAGGCCCCGCCCCCTTCCATTACCACTCTGCAAATGCGCCCCTGGCGCGTTTGCAGAGAGGGAACAATTCCCCTTGAATACTGGGGGTCCCTGGGGCTAACTAGCCCACCAGGAACCTCCAGTATGCGCAAGGGGCTGCGTTGCAGAGAGGTGTACAGAGGCCACGCCCTTTTACACCTCTCTGCAACGCAGCTCTGTGGCGCTTTGGAGGTACATGGTGGGCTAGTTGGACTCCAGGGACCCTCAGGATTCAAGGGGACTTAATTCCCCAACTTAAAACGCGACACGGGGCGCGTTTGCACAGTGGTGAAGGGAGGGGCGGGGCTTCAGGTGACATGTGTGCAAACAGGCCCCGTTGCGCGTTTTAAGATGGGGAATTAAATCCCCTTCAATCCTGAGGGTCCCTGGGGCCAACTAGCCCACCAGGTACGTCCAGAAAGCGCCACAGAGATGCGTTGCAGAGAGGTGCAAAAAGGGGCATGGACTCTGAACACCTCTCTGCAACGCAGCTCTCTGGCGCATACTGGAGGTATCTGGTGGGCTACTTGGCCCCTAGGGACCCTCGGGATTGAGGAGGATTTAATTCCCCATCTTAAAACGCGCCACGGGGCCTGTTTGCAGACATGTCACCTGAAGCCCCACCCCCTCCCTTCACCACTGTGCAAATATTCCTCTAAAATCAGCCGAACTACGAATTCCGATTTACTCACCTGTTATCAGGAGAGACCTCAGTGCTGCATCTTTGAGCCCAGTACTGATCCTGAAAAGTAATTTTAACCGTACTTACCAGTAACTTGAATTTCCTTCCATAGGATATCATTGCCTGCTTTTTGCTGAAAAGTTTCTAAGTGTCGATTTTTGAAACATACAAATATTCCTCTAAAATCAGCAGAACTACGAATTCCGATTTACTCACCTGTTATCAGGAGAGACCTCAGTGCTGCATCTTTGAGCCCAGTACTGATCCTGAAAAGTAATTCTAACCGTACTTACCAGTAACTTGAATTTCCTTCCATAGGCTAACATTGACTGGTTTCATTTGGAAATTCTTCTAAGTGTGGAGTTTTGGAACTTTATAATATTCCTCTAAAATCAGCCGAAATACGAATTCCGATTTACTCACCTGTTATCAGGAGAGAACCCAGTGCTGCATCTTTTAGCCCAGCACTGACCCTGAAAAGTAATTCTAACCGTATTTACCAGTAACTTGTATTTCCTTCCATAGGAATCCATTGTCTGGTTTTCAGCAGAAAAGTTTCAAAGTGTCGATTTTCACAAACTACAAATATTCCTTAAAAATCGCCTGTATGACTTAAACGCATTATTTCAACTGTTTACAGGAGATGCACCAGTGCTGGATCCAGGATCCACCACTGAGTAAGAAAAAGTAACGATAACACTACTTACCTGCTAAGTGAATTTCCTCCCATAAGATAACATTGGTGATTCTATGTGAAAAAGTTTCTAAGTGTCAACTTTTAAAATACAATAATATTCCTTAAAAATCACTACTGTAACCAAAACGCTTTTACTCAACTGTTTACAGGAGATGTCCCAGGACTGAATCTAGGATCCAGTCCTGTGGTTAGAAAAGTAATCCATAAAGTAACTAATTGCATTTAACTAGAAATTCACATTGAGCTCAATGTTGCATTGTGTTTGAAATTGTGTTGCCCATTGCAACAACTGTAACTACTGTACTTAAAAGTCTATTGCCTATTTGCAAAGTATTTAAACTAAAGTAATTCATTCTGAGAAAGTATATTTTGTAATGTAATGTATAATGTATTTATAATGTAATTTAAAAAATAAAATATCTAAAAATAAATAGTTTAAAAAAATGTAGTATATCAGTATCAAAAAAATAAATATAACAATTAATACATTTAAAAATTGTCATTTACAAAACCTTTGAAATTCACTGAAAAAAACCATAGGTTTCAGACATGTTATAGTTAGGAATTAGCATTTAAAAAACCTTTGAAATTCACTGAAAAAACCATAGGTTTCAGGCACGTTATAGTTAGAAATTAGCATTTAAAAAACCTTACAAATTCACTGAAAAAACCATAGGTTTTAGGGACAGTTATAGTTAGTTGGACATTGCACTCATACAAAACCCGTGAAATTCCCCCGTTATAGTTAGTTCAGGTAACTATAACTCGCGCTCCCGCAATGCACTGCTGATGACGTCACATATTACATCACTCATGACATGGTCAGTGACATCACTGATGACATCACTGATGACATCTCAAATGACATCACTGATGACATCACTGATGACATCATCCATGTGATAATTTGATGCATCTTCTCACACCCTAATATAACTTTTGATACACCCACTGTAAATTACAGACTGCCATTGTCAAAACCATAGACACTCCAACACCAATTACTATATACACACTCACTGATTCTTAGGTCTACACACACACATCTACTCACTCACCCGTACAGTCACTCATACTTATTTATAGTCACTCAGTACAGGACTATTATATGCACTCATACACCTATATAAACACTCACACACTGCCACTCATCCATAGAGGTACTCACACACCTAGTCAGTCATGCAAAAAATTAAGCACACACCCATTTACTCACCTATACAGTTATACACACACCAGCTCACTTACTCATACAAATACTAGCACATTCTTACGCTATTATACAATCTCTGATACAAGCACACACTCATCCATACAGTCACTCTCACAATCACACACTCTGCTTATAGCTATTTATATACTCCAACACACATATATACTGCCTTTCACATATGTAGTTACTCACACATGTACCACTGGGACATACATTCACTCACTAACACACTCTTACACACACTTACCCACCCATACAGTCTATCCCAGATGCACTCTTTAAACCATCCACCCAGTGAAACACCCACTCACACATCTATGCACAGAGTCGCACACACCCCACCCACACAAACACTCAGGCACCCATACAGATACTCAGACAACCAATGAATAACTCATATAGACACTCATGTAGCTATTCACAAACCCATGCAGCCACTTACACAGCAACAGACAGATGGATACAGACATTCACCCAGTTTAGTCACTAACCCATGCATTCAGTAAGATACGTTTAATCACTCACTTATAGAGTTAGTCACGCACCTACTAAATCATCCATTCAGACACTTATACACCCACTCATTCTTCAATACGCCTTTCCCTATATATATTAAACATATTTAAACTTTACAGAAACACACAGTCACTGGATGATGTCATCAGTGATGTCATTTGAGATGTCATCAGTGATGTCATCAGTGATGTCACTGACCATGTCATGAGTGATGTAATATGTGACGTCATCAGCAGTGCATTGTGGGGCGCGAGTTATAGTTACCTGAACTAACTATAACGGGGGAATTTCATGGGTTTTGTACGAGTGCAATGTCCAACTAACTATAACTGTCCCTAAAACCTATGGTTTTTTCAGTGAATTTGTAAGGTTTTTTAAATGCTAATTTCTAACTATAACGTGCCTGAAACCTATGGTTTTTTCAGTGAATATATATATATATATATATATATATCCACACAAGTCCAATGCCAAAGAATATAAGAAAACACTGGAGCCGCGGCCACTATTTCAAACGTGTTTAATGCAACACTAGGTCCTGACGCGTTTCGGAGTTGCGTCACTCCTTTTCACGGGCAAAGCTTAGTGCATCATTAGTTTCTTTTAAAGAAGCAAGTGCTCATATTTGTGCCATAAACATAAAAGACATACTGGTTTTCGTCATTTCAGTCAATAAAGTTGTAAATGTTGTTGTACATAATCTTCGAGAAATTCAGGTAAATGATAACATTGCTACATCAATATCCTTAAAGATACATAAAAGTGAAGTATATATAACATGTGTAAGGATATCCCACAACAGGATTCAAATGGTATTCCTGCATGCGCGCGTTGACACATCCATATAATACCCTGTGGTACACTGCAATGATCGAGCAGTGTCATAACAATCAGGTACTAAAATCCGCATTGCTGCATATACGCGCTATCGCATTAGCATGGTAACTTGAAAACACTGCAATAAATCAAGCAATGTCATTCCAATCTGGCAAAATTGATAATTCAGCTCAAAGCTGCCACAATACATAAGAATAAATGTACATCAGTGTAAACATTAGTACAGCCCCAGTGGGCAATCAACCACCAAGAAAAACCATGCTATTTATCTATTCGTTCGATACTCGTAACCTGATAGTGATGTGCCGAAAAGTCTTGCTCCTTTGAGCATACAATCCCAAACATTGTTCAATTACCAAAGAGACAAATAAAACACTCTTTGACCACTTCAGTGTCAGATATTAGAGCTCTTCTGCATTCCCAGTCGCCGTCTGCAAAAAACCAGACAAAAATGACGCTGTTAAAATCCTGAAAAAATGTGCACAAAGAATAAATTATAACTAAACAAAAAACCTTAAAAGACATCGACGGAGAACATGAAACAATATATACAAGTAAGAACATATTAAAGATGACCGGACATTTCTTCGTCAAGGTTCAAACCTATGGGAACTAAAGTGTTATATTTGACAATCATTTTTGATTCCAACCTTCTCAATTCGACAGTTCTATTACCTCCTCTTGTTCTGGGTGGTACACAATCTAAGATGCAGAATCTAAGGAGGTTGGCATTTTGATTATGACTAACACTAAAATGGCGGGCGACAGGATATTGTTTATCCTTTTTCTTGATGGCCCGTAGGTGCTCAAGTACCCTCTTTTACCTTTATGGATTGTACTCTCTATGTAATATCTGTCACATGGGCATTTTAACGCATACACCACAAATTCGGTGTTGCAGTTGAGGTATTTGTTGATATAATACGGGGGTTTATCTTTACTTAGTTTAGCAGATTTACAGCTAGTACTAAACTTGCACGCCTTGCACTGATTATAGGTAAAGAACCCTCTGATGTCTCCCAACGAGAAAGAGAGCACGTCAGTGAAAGAACCTATCAGGTTCATCACCAAGTTCAACAATCAATCATGGGAGATGAAGTCTCATAAAAATGTGGGAGGTCCTTAAAACTGATGACGACCTGATGGAATGTGTTGGAGAATACCCCTCTCTCACATTTAGAAAACCTAGATCATTACGTGACACACTGAGTAGAAGTCTAGTAAATCAAGCTAAAAAATGCCTGGACATCAGAGGGTTCTTTACCTGTAATCAGTGCAAGGCGTGCAAGTTTAGTACTAGCTGTAAATCTGTTAAACTAAGTAAAGATAAACCCCCGTATTATATCAACAAATACCTCAACTGCAACACCGAATTTGTGGTGTATGCGTTAAAATGCCCATGTGACAGATATTACATAGGGAGTACAATCCATAAAGGTAAAAAGAGGGTACTTGAGCACCTACGGGCGATCAAGAAAAATGATAAACAATATCCTGTCGCCCGCCATTTTTTTTTATTATTTTTTTTTTTTTATTGAGCAGCTTGTGAATGTTACAATCATATTGCCCTGGTAACAAGGGCAGCAGGTCTTTCTGTGACAGTACATCGTAAGCAAGCTTTTTTTTTTCTTTTTCAATCAGAACAAACATCCTGAACAGTAGAGAGCAAATAAAATAAACCAAACCATTCCCCCTACAACCCCTTCCCCCCCGGCACTTGTATGTATATTCATGGTTTTGGTGGCAATAATTGCGATTTATAACGTGCTAAATGGCAGTCCCGTAACATGTGGCTGGTATGCACTGTTCACCTGTGTAACCGGTCATGTCAGATCCGGATTGGCAAGGAGATATCCAGTAAGAGGAGCCCAGAAGTCCTTTGGACGAGATGCCTCAGGCAACTCATCTGCGTATAGTGTCAACTGATCCCTGCAATATAGTAAATCCTGAAGCCACCTCCCGACCGTAGGTACCGCCCGCGCCCCCAGCATCTTGACACGGCCCTCTTTGCAAATAGGGTTGCTATGGCCACTAGTCGCCTATTACAAGGCTTAAGGTTCTGTACCCATCCCAGCAGACACACCTCAGGTACACATCCCACTTGCTCCAGAGTGATAGCAGATAAGACCTGTGTGACACGTGTCCAAAATTGTAAAATGTTCGCGCAAAACCAAGCTACGTGTATAAAATCCGCGTCAGTCTGGCCACACCGCACACAGCATGTACTCTCACGCAGCCCAAATCTGTGCAACTGAAGCGGTGTGTAGTAGAGTTGGTGCAGATATTTAAAATGAATGATACGGAGGTTACAATTTGCCGTTAGGCGCCCCGTTAAGGCACAGCAACTCTTCCAAGCCTCCAACGACAGTGGAGAGGACAGGACGCCACTCCACCTCAAATAGGAGGGGGAATCACCCATCTCGCTCTCCCGGAGGGAGGCATTGTATATTTTGGTAATGAGGCCTCGTCTGCTTTCTCCTCCTAACACTGCACGTAAAGCTAGTAGAGTTCGTGGTTCGGTGGGGAACTCTGGATAGACATCCCTTATTGCCTGTCGCACCCGCACATATGTGAAGCCCAACATCAGTCCAGTGGTCCGACCCGCCTGCAGGTCAGCCAAGGTGCGGAACCGACCTTGTGTATATAAATCGCCGATATTTGTGATTCCCACCTTACTCAATGTTCTCAGGGCTGCCGGATCCCTAGCGGCCGATATATCAGGGTGTGCAGCGAGCGGTAGATTTGGTGTGTATAAATAATCCATCTGTGCCCTATTTGCGAGAGACTTCCACGCCCAGGCAGTACAGTGAACCGGGCTAATTTCCGAACGAGGACCCCCACTCCCACCCATCAGTGCCGCTGCCCTCAGAGGCATAGGCAGAATAGAGTCCGCCTCAATTGCAACATGTGGTTGAAATTTCTGCGGAAAGAACCAGAAGTGTGCGAACTGCGCCTGGGCGCATAAATAGTAGAGGCGCAAGTCAGGGGCCTCGAAGCCTCCACGGTCAAAGGGCTGAGTCAGGACATTCCAGCTGCAGCGGGGCTTCCTGCCCCCCCATACGAACGCTAATAGGGTCGACTGCAAAGCAGCAAACAGAGCCTTGTTCAGTCGAAGAGGAATGTTGACGAATAAGTAAAGTAGCTTAGGTAAGAAGGACATTTTTATGACAGCAATGCGGTCCGCAAGCGAGAGCGGGAGTCTGGTCCAGCGCGCTGCCTGGTCTGTGATCTTATCAATGGCTCGGCCATAGTTAGTCGATATAACTACGTCAGGGTCTCTATGCAGCCATATGCCTAAATATTTTACTGGGTCAACCGACCATGTCAGGGGATAGTCCAACTCAATTTCTGCGGTGCCCGCCGTCAGCGGAAATATAGTGGACTTCGTCCAATTGATCCCTAATCCCGAGTACCGTTCAAATTTGACATATTCACGGAGGAGCGCAGGCAAGTGGGTGGCCGGCTCTCGGACATATAGCATCATGTCATCGGCATATAATGACATTATCAAAGGCCGCTGTCGAAACTGCAACGCAGCCTGGGCATGAAGTTGCCGCAGCTTGCACGCCAAGGGCTCCAGCGCCAGTGCAAAAGCATAGGGGACAGGGGGCAACCCTGTCTCGTGCCGCGCTTGATAGCGAAGGGGTCGGAGATCCTACCATTCACGCGGACCCGCGCTACTGGTGCGGTGTACAATAGTTGTATCCAGTTTAAAAAGAACGGTGGTATGCCCATCCGCAGCAACACGGTAAACATAAACTCCCATTTAAGGGAGTCAAAGGCCTTCGCCGCATCGAGCAACACGGCTACGGCTTGAAAGTCCTGTTCGAAGTAATGGAGGGTCGAGAAGATTGTGCGGAGATTGTGCATTGTGGAGCGCGAGGGCACGAACCCCGATTGGTCCGGCAGGGCCAACTTGGGTACCAGCGGCTGAAGCCTGGTTGCGATCATCTTGGCCAGTATCTTGGCGTCAATATTCAGAATGGAAAGGGGCCTGTAGGAATCGCAGACATCAGCCGCCTTATCAGGTTTCAGAAGCATGACGAGTAGGGCCTCCCGCAAAGAAAGGGGAAGGTCACCCGATTCATACGCCTCAGCAAAGACTGCTAATAGGCGCGGCGCCAAGGCATCCGCATAGGCCTTGTAGAATTCGCTAGGAAGCCCGTCCAGTCCAGCCGCCTTGCAGGTCGGAAGGGATACTATTGCCTGCTTCACATCTTCCACTCCAAACGGTTGCGTGAGATAGTCTCTATAGTTAGGGGGAAGCCAGCCCAGTGCCACATCCTCCAGGTAGGTGTTAATTTCCCCTGCCTCCGTCTGTTCCCGCTCTCCATAAAGCTCCGAATAATAGTCCCGCACCACGTTGCTAATTTCAGGTGTGCCAAAGTGCTTTACTCCCTCATCGTCTAATATTTCGGTAATTGGAGGCTGGCTGCGTGGTGCCGCCAATTTCTGTGCCAGAGAGCGACTCGGTCGTCCTCCCTCCCCATAATAACGAGCGATGCACCTACGAGACCTGTGCGCCATTTCCTGAACCACTGTTTCATTGTGCTCCGACACAAGGTCTCGTATTGCAGCCAGCTTCTCAGGGGCAGGATCAGACTCATATGCGCGCTCCAATATTACAATTTCACCCGCTAGCCTTTGGATGCGGCGGCGTAGGTCCTTAAGAACTCCTGCCTGGGCGCCAATACACACTCCCCGAATGGTAACCTTAAAGGCCTCCCACAAAACCCCATGTTTGTCGACAGTCCCCTCATTTTCCCGGAAAAAATTATGTATGGCCTCATCGATTGTATGTCTGAAAACCTGGTCCGTCAGGGCTGACGACTGTAGTCTCCATGTGAATGGAGGCCGTTCGTATCCCGGGACCTTCAGTTCCAGGAGCACAGGGGAGTGGTCGGACAGTGTTTTCGCTAGGTGGTTCACATCCACAACCCAGGTACACGCTTCCTCAGATAGCAGCCAATAGTCCAGCCGGGACCAAGTACCATACACCGCAGATACAAACGTGCTCTCCCTCGCCTCAGGGTGCCTCATACGCCACACATCTTGCAGTCCCCCTGCCTCCAGTATACCCAAGAGTGAGGTAGTGGATTGTCTATGTCGCGTTGCCCCCACACCCACTCTGTCTGCGGCAACGTCCAAGCAGGTATTAAAATCTCCTCCCCAAACAATTTCCGCAATTGGGAGAGCAGTGATTCGCCGCCATACATCCGAAAAAAATGGGTGATCATCCACATTGGGACCATAAACATTTGCCAATATCACACTCGTACCCCCAAGCGTCCCATGCACTAGGGCCAGCCGACCCTGATCATCTGTATCTGTACCATGCACCTGAAATGGAACCCCTTTTTTGACCAGAATCATCACTCCCCGGGAATAGGAGGAGTAGGAGGAGGTGATCCGCACTCCCGCCCATCTTAACCCCACGTTGCTTTCAGAGAGGCGAGTGAGATGAGTCTCCTGCAACATGGCCACGTGTACATTCAGCCTGTCTAGGCACGCTATCACTGCACGTATCTTTTTTGGGCTATTGAGACCCCGCACATTCCATGTTACAAATCTAAAACTTCCGCTCATCGGGCCTGTTCACAGTGAGATTATTAATATACATTTGAAACCCAGAGGCGAACAGTGCAGTAGAGGTCCACAGTGCCAAATCCGCTGGAGCCATTGGGAGCCACATGAATACCAATTCCTGCAATCAAGAACCATATCACTTGCCTGCAATAATCCATAAACCACTACGCTCAACATTTCGTGCCAATTTGTAAACTCGTGCCCTTCAGGTCCATACCCCCCTTTCCCCCCCCCCACAGGCCCCCCACCCACTTCGGCCGCCCTCAACTTGCCAAAGCCATCCCTATCAAAACTTGTCAAGCCCAAAGAAACACAACAACGAAATAGCAATATGTGGGGAATTCCCATGTAGAGGGCGTCAGAGGGCTACTAGCCTCCCACAAAGTAGAAGGTGGCTGATCAGGTACTTAACCTGTGTTACAATCACTAGACAAATACTTAACAGAGAACATCCAAACTATCATGTCCGTGACATAGCATCATCCGTCTTGTGCTCATTACTGAGAGTCAGGGAGCACAGCCCTTCAAGGGCCCACGCAAAACCCCCCCCACCGCCCAATTCATTGAACGTTGTCAGTCCTCCTCTCCCCGATCAGATTCATTCTCTCGCCATTGCCTCTTTAGGTGCTTTGCGTGCTCCATCGCCGCCTTAGGGGTAGGGCAGATTTTAAAGTTCCCCTCCGCTCCCACGCAGAGTCGCGCGGGGTACAGCATGGCGTAAGGTATATGTTCGGCCTGGAGGAATTTTTTTACTGTCCCAAACTCACGCCTCGCAGCCTGGACCGTGACTGTAAAGTCGGGGAAGAAGGCCAATGTGTTTCCCTGATGGCATATGGTGCCCTTTTCCCTGGCCTGCCGCAGGATGGCATCCCGGTCCCGGTAATTCAGCAGCCGGGCTATGATTGGTCGAGGAGGAGCACCTGGGGCCGGTCGCGCCGCCAGGGAGCGGTGGGCTCGCTCCACCACAAACATCGAGGACAGCTGCTCAGATCCAAATATGTCCTGAATAAGGGATTCAATATAATGCTCCATTTTGCCAGTGTTCGTAGATTCGGGAAGGCCCGTAAGGCGGATGTTGTTCCTTCTGGACCTGGCCTCCAAATCCTCGTTCTTGGCCTGTATGAGGGCCAATACCTTCTCCATATTGAGGGTTTTACTAGAAACGTCGTTTAGGCCATCCTCGGTATTAGAGACCCTCTGCTCAACCTCCCCCATTCTTGTAGTTTGCTTTTCAAGCTGCGATGACATGTGATCCAGCCTATGATTTATAGTTGACATGCTGCCCTCAATGGCCTGGAGGCTCTTCTGCATCGCCATCAGTGTCGACTCCAGGCTAGGCGAGCCTTCCCCCTGTCCATCCACCTCTGAGTCGGAAGCCGCCTTTGGGGACCCCTGCTAGATTTTCGCGCCTCAAACGTGAGGCGGGGCTGTGTTTTGTCCGGTTTCCCCATGATTAGCGACGGAGGTGGCAAGCACCTGGCAGCCCTCACAGCCACAGCACAGCGTCCGCAGCCCTAACACCCAGTAATGTGGGGATGCAAATATCAAGTAAAACACTACAGCAATTGTTCCTTATGTAGCAGGGAGCAATGTCCTCCAGATACGTGTCTCGCAGGACCCAACTAGTGCCACCCGTGGATATAACAAGTGCGGGTCACATCGCCGGTAGCGTGGGGGCTAGTTAGAGCAGACGGGCCCCGCCCCTGGTGCCCATAACAGCATGCTGGCCGTTCCACCCCATAGATTTAGCCAGGCCTAGACCAATCTTCAGGCCATGAGCGCTGAGGTATCAAAGCAGGCCCCAGTGCCTTATGTCCCGTACCCCACTAAGGGCCGCCAATACTGGACTACTCCCTCCTCCGGCAGCCGCAGCAGTGTGAGCCTCCGTAGCTCCGGGCAATCCTGAGGCCTTGATATGAAATGTTTTAGAGCGAGCCCCACTCAGCTCCGTCACGATGCAGGAGAGCGACCCATGGGGCAGAGGGCCAAGCGGCACCACCGGGACTCAGTCAGCCGCAGTGCCTCGCCACTCACTCATACAGCGCCCGCAGTGTGGACCGGGCCGCCAATGCTGCACGCGCCACGCACACAAACCACAGCAGGCGAGTCGCGACCCGCGGCCCAGACCCGCTCCCACCTCCGCAGTCGCGGGCCAAAGCCTGGACCGTCCCCACCTACCGCAGCCCACGGCGGGCGTTGCTGGAGTTTTACCGCTGTCAGCCAGAACCACCGGTGCATCTCGCAGTCACCATCCGATTCCTGCAATGCCCAACCTCGCCGTCACCGGCCCACCGGCCGCCGGCGTGCAGGAGATGTGCACCAAGCCAGACGATCCCCGGGGGTCCGCAGGGGAGGTAAGTGCCCGCATCCGCTGGTCCCGCCAGGAGCAGGAAGGTAGAGGCTGCCACTAGTCGAACGCCAGCCGTCGCCGTGCCCCTGCCAGCTTTCAATATTCGCTCGCCGCCTCGGCGTCCGCCATCTTGTCCCCGAGGCGGGCAGCGCAGCCTCCGCAAATGCACCACTCTATGGAGCACCCCCAGCCGTATCGACGGCCCCCACAACCGCAGGGGGTATCCCACAAGGCAGGGCAACGATGTAGGTGCTTGGATGCCTCAATTTGCAGCGGATTCTGGGCGGATCGGTAATCAGCCGGGCCGAGCTGCACTAAAGTGCGGCCATCTTGCCGGTGCTCTCTAGCGCCCCCCAAGTCGCCCGTCATTTTAGTGTTAGTCATAATCAAAATGCCAACCTCCTTAGATTCTGCATCTTAGATTGTGTACCACCCAGAACAAGAGGAGGTAATTGAACTGTCGAATTGAGAAGGTTGGAATCAAAAATGATTGTCAAATATAACACTTTAGTTCCCATAGGTTTGAACCTTGACGAAGAAATGTCCGTTCATCTTTAATATGTTCTTACTTGTATATATTGTTTCATGTTCTCCGTCGATGTCTTTTAAGGTTTTTTGTTTAGTTATAATTTATTCTTTGTGCACATTTTTTCAGGATTTTAACAGCGTCATCTTTGTCTGGTTTTTTGCAGACGGCGACTGGGAATGCAGAAGAGCTCTAATATCTGACACTGAAGTGGTCAAAGAGTGTTTTATTTGTCTCTTTGGTAATTGAACAATGTTTGGGATTGTATGCTCACAGGAGCAAGACTTTTCGGCACATCACTATCAGGTTACGAGTATCGAACGAATAGATAAATAGCATGGTTTTTTCTTGGTGATTGATTGCCCACTGGGGCTGTACTAATGTTTACACTGATGTACATTTATTCTTATGTATTGTGGCAGCTTTGAGCTGAATTATCAATTTTGCCAGATTTGAATGACATTGCTTGATTTATTGCAGTGTTTTCAAGTTACCATGCTAATGCGATAGCGCGTATATGCAACAATGCGGATTTTAGTACCTGATTGTTATGACACTGCTCGATCATTGCAGTGTACCACAGGGTATTATATGGATGTGTCAACGCGCGCATGCAGGAATACCGTTTGAATCCTGTTGTGGGATATCCTTACACATGTTATATATACTTCACTTTTATGTATCTTTAAGGATATTGATGTAGCAATGTTATCATTTACCTGCATTTCCCGAAGATTATGTACAACAACATTTACAACTTTATTGACTGAAATGACGAAAACCAGTATGTCTTTTATGTTTATGGCACAAATATGAGCACTTGCTTCTTTAAAAGAAACTAATGATGCACTAAGCTTTGCCCGTGAGAAAGGAGTGACGCAACTCCGAAACGCGTCGGGACCTAGTGTTGCATTAAACACGTTTGGAATAGTGGCCGCAGCTCCAGTGTTTTCTTATATTCTTTGGCATTGGACTTGTTTGGATATATTAGGGGTTGGCTTCCCCTGCCGTGTTGCCCGCCGTGGATAAGAGGCTTGGGTTTAGCCGAACTACCTTGTGGATATATATATATACATATATACAAATATATATATATATATATATATATATATATATATTATCTACTGGCGGTCGCCAGTAGATAGTTATAGTTAAAACCTATTATCCATAGGAAATCCGCGACATTCTATTTGAAATAACGTTGGCGCCGGTTGACGAATCTTCGCGAAAGTTTCGAACTTGTTGGGGCGCTCCAGTCCGCTCCTATCCTGAAAGTCTCGGGGTGATACGTCAAGCGGGGGCCGAGAAAAAGGGGGTCCCAAAACGCGTTTTCCCCATTCATTTTTCCATAGGAACCTTTAGTCGCAGCTACAGCCCGAACTGCTGAACGGAATTACACCAAATTTGGCAAAGAGGTAGCCCTTGGTTCAGTGTCGTGCCTTTTGCTTAAATGGTGTAAATCCGTTCAGTAGTTCCTGAGAAAATCAAAAGTAAAGTCACATATATATCTGGGCGGAGCCTAACCACACATGTCATCGTGAGATCTGATTGGCTGTCAGCACTTCATCCTGGAATTGCTGGCAGCCATCTTGGGACCAATATAAATGATAGTACCTCATTGAAATACATTGTAGTGAATAGAAGATTTTGAGGGTCACCAAAAGGAGAACTATAAAGGGTGATAACAGGCTTTAGTTACATTAGAATTTATTTGTTGATGGTACCATACTAATTTTAGGAATTGTGGTGTATTCTAAGGTGATTTTACCATGTGAAAAACCTTCTGCTGGGATATCATGAATCATGTTTGAGAGAACACTATTTTCTCATGCTTGTCCCATGTAGGTTTGGAAGGTGCTCCAGAAGCTAAAATGAGAGCATATTTTCTGTAAATTCACATTATCTTTCTCACTCATGTGAGAATGAAGTCTGACATTCTCAGTAAAACATGTACATCCAACAAGGGCAGAGACTGTCAGTTGATTCCTTTGTGTTCTACTGCAGCTTCCCAGAGTGTTCTAAAGAACAACTAGAGTGCTAACAGCCTTACTTATGACAAAAGTATGGCACACCTGAAGCCATCTTGATTGGAATAAACTGGTAACACTTAAACAATTTAATTTAAAAAGGAACAAAATGATGGGGTTCATTTTGTCATAGAAATTATGGTTAGTGCTGTAGAAAGAAAAATTAGGACATGTTTCAAGTGTGATCTCAAATATCTTCCTGTTATATTTCAACAGGAGCAGCCTGCCAGTTGATGCCTTTGTGTTCTACTGCAGCTTCCCAGAGTGTTCTAAAGAACAACTAGAGTGCTAACAGCCTTACTTATGACAAAAGTATGGCACACCTGAAGCCATCTTGATTGGAATAAACTGGTAACACTTAAAACATTTAATTTAAAAAGGAACAAAATGATGGGGTTCATTTTGTCATAGAAATTATGGTTAGTGCTGTAGAAAGAAAAATTAAGACATATTTCAAGTGTGATCTCAAATATCTTCCTGTTATATTTCAACAGGAGCAGCCTGCCAGTTGATGCCTTTGTGTTCTACTGCAGCTTCCCAGAGTGTTCTAAAGAACAACTAGAGCGCTAACAGCCTTACTTATGACAAAAGTATGGCACACCTGAAGCCATCTTGATTGGAATAAACCGGTAACACTTAAAACATTTAATTTAAAAAGGAACAAAATGAGGGGTTCTTTTTGAAAATAGAAATTATGGTTAGTGCTGCAGAAAGAAAAATTAGGGCATGTTTTAAGTGAGATCTCAAATCCTCTTCTATTTCATTAGAAAATTCTGACATGCAGACTGAAACAATCACTTTCAATACCAGCAGCAGACTACCAGTTAACTCCCTGGTGAGCAGTAGCTTTACTCCAGTGATCTAATGAGCAACTAGAGTGCTAACATTCTGAATTTATGGCAGATGTGAGACACATCTGAATGCCTTCTTGATGGAATCAAAGTAAAAAACTGAAAGCATTTCCTACTGAGGAGACTGCAGTAAATGAAGAAATTAGGAAACTTCATAACAAAGAAGTCTTCCAAGATGGCCACCAGTGAAAAAAGAGCCCAAATGTAGCACAAATATTACACAGATGGAGCCCACATATAGCCCAATGACAAAAGTGTGCAAAACACTTTTTATTTTTAGTTTTTTTGCAGTTTTATGTAGTGCAGACTGGTCAGGTATTGGAGCATTGCATCTTAAAACATGACCCCCTACACTACAAAAACACCACTGCACTACCTTAAACCCTAAAACACTACCCCCAGCACGACCCCCTACACTACACAAGCACCACTGCACTACCCTAAACCCTAAAACACTGCTCCCAGCACGACCCCTACACTACACAAACACCACTGCACTACCCTAAACCCTAAAACACTACCCCCAGCACGACCCCCTACACTACCCAAACACCACAGCACTAACCTAAATCCTAAAACACTACCCCCAGCACGATCCCCTACACTACCCAAACACCACTGCACTACCCTAAAACAGGACCCCTACACTACACAAACACCACTGCACTACCCTAAACCCTAAAACACTACCCCCAGCACAACCCCCTACACTACACAAGCACCACTGCACTACCCTAAACCCTAAAACACTACCCCCAGCACGACCCCCTACACTGCCCGAACACCACTGCACTGCCCTAAACCCTGAAACACCAGCCCCTGCATGACCCCCTACACTGCCCGAACACCACTGCACTGCCCTAAACCCTGAAACACCACCCCTAGCACGACCCCCTACACTGCCCGAACACCACTGCACTGCCCTAAACCCTGAAACACCACCCCCAGCATGACCCCTACACTGCCCGAACACCACTGCACTGCCCTAAACCCTGAAACACTACCCCCAGCAAGACCCCCTACACTGCCCGAACACCACTGCACTGCCCTAAACCCTGAAACATCACCCCCAGCAAGACCCCCTACACTGCCCGAACACCACTGACCTCAACCCTGAAACACCACCCCCAGCACGACCCCCTACACTGCCCGAACACCACTGCACTGCCCTAAACCCTGAAACACTACCCCCAGCACGACCCCCTACACTGCCCGAACACCACTGCACTGCCCTAAACCTTGAAACACCAGCCCCTGCACGACCCCCTACACTGCCCGAACACCACTGCACTACCCAAAACCCTGAAACATCACCCCCAGCACGACCCCCTACACTGCCCGAGCACCAATGCACTGCCCTAAACCCTGAAACACCAGCCCCAGCACGACCCCCTACACTGCCCGAACACCACTGCACTGCCCTCAACCGTGAAACACCAGAATCAGCACGACCCCCTACACTGCCTGAACACCACTGCACCGCCCTAAACCCTGAAACACCAGCCCCAGCACAACACCCTACACTGCCCGAACACCACTGCACTGCCCTAAACCCTGAAACACCACCCTGTGCATGACCCCATACACTGGCCGAACACCACTGCACTGCCCTAAACCCTGAAACACCACCCCCAGCGCGACCCCCTACACTGCCCGAACACCACTGCACTGCCCTAAACCCTGAAACACCACCCCCTGCACAACCCCCTACAATGCTCGAACACTACTGCACTGCCCTAAACCCAGAAACACCATCCCCAGCACGACCCCCTATACTGCACGAACTCCACTGCACTGCCCTAAACCCTGAAACACTACCCCCAGCAAGACCCCCTACACTGCTCGAACACCACTGCACTGCCCTAAACCCTGAAACATCACCCCCTGCACGACCCCCTACACTGCCCGAACACCACTGTACTGCCCTAAACCCTGAAACCCCACCCCCAGCATGACCCCCTACACTGCCAGAACACCACTGCACTGCCCTAAACCCTGAAACACCACCCCCTGCACGACCCCCTACACTGCCCGAACACTACTGCACTGCCCTAAACCCTGAAAAACCACCCCCAGCACGACCCCCTACACTGCACGAACACCACTGCACCGCCCTAAACCCTGAAACTCTACCCCCAGCAAGACCCCCTACACTGCCCGAACACCACTGCACTGCCCTAAACCCTGAAACATCACCCCCAGCAAGACCCCCTACACTGCCCGAACACCACTGCCCTAAACCCTGAAACACCACCCCCAGCAAGACCCCCTACACTGCCCAAACACCACTGCACTGCCCTAAACCCTGAAACACCACCCCCAGCAAGACCCCCTACACTGCCCGAACACCACTGCACTGCCCTAAACCCTGAAACACCACCCCCAGCACGACCCCCTACACTGCCCGAACACCACTGCTCTGCCCAAAACCCTGAAACACCAGCCCCAGCACGACCCCCTACACTGCCCGAACACCACTGCACTGCCCTAAACCCTGAAACACCAGCCCCAGCACAACCCCCTACACTGCCCGAACACCACTGCACTGCCCTAAACCCTGAAACACCACCCCCAGCACGATCCCCTACACTGCCCGAACACCACTGCACTGCCCTAAACCCTGAAACACCAGCCTCAGCACAACCCGTACACTGCCCGCACACCACTGCACTGCCCTAAACCCTGAAACACCAGCCCCAGCACAACCCCGTACACTGCCCGAACACCACTGCACTGCCCTAAACCCTGAAACACCAGCCCCAGCACGACCGCCTACACTGCCCGAAAACTACTGCACTGCCCTAAACCCTGAAACACCACCCCCAGCAAGACTACCTACACTGGCCGAACACCACTGCACTGCCCTAAACCCTGAAACACCACCCCCTGCACGACCCCCTACACTGCCCAAACACTACTGCACTGCCCTAAACCCTGAAACACCACCCCTCAGCACGACACCCTACACTGCCCGAACACCACTGCACTGCCCTAAACCCTGAAACACCACCCCAGCACGACCCCCATACACTGCCCGAACACCACTGCACTAAACCCTGAAACACCACCCCCTGCACGACCCCCTACACTGCCGGAACACCACTGCTCTGCCCTAAACCCTGAAACACCACCCCCAGCACGACCCCCTACACTGCCCTAACACCACTGTACTGGCCTAAACCCTGAAACATCACCCCCATCACCACCCCTACACTGCCTGAGCACCATTGCTCTGCCCTAAACCCTGAAACACTAGCCCCAGCACGACCCCCTACACTGCCCGAACACCACTACACTGCCCTAAACCCTGAAACACCACCCCCAGCACGACCCCCTACACTGCCCGAACACGACTGCACTGCCCTAAACCCTGAAACACCAGCCCCAGCAAGACCCCCTACACTGTCCGAACACCACTGCATTGCCCTAGACTCTGAAACACCAGCCCCAGCAAGACCCCCTACACTGCCCGAACACCACTGCACTGCCCTAAACCCTGAAACACCAGCCCCAGCATGACCCCCTACACTGCCCGAACACCACTGCACTGCCCTAAACCCTGAAACACCAGCCCCAGCACGACCCCCTACACTGCCCGAACACCACTGCACTACCCTAAACCCTGAAACACCAGCCCCAGCACGACCCCCTACACTGCCTGAACACCACTGCACTGCCCTAAACCCTGAAACACCAGCCCCAGCACCACCCCCTACAATGCCCGAACACCACTGTACTGCCCTAAACCCTGAAACACCACCCCCTGCACCGCCCCCTACACTGCCCGAACACCACTGCACTGCCCTAAACCCTGAAACACCACCCCCTGCACGACCCCCTACACTGCCCGAACACCACTGCACTGCCCTAAACCCTGAAACACCACCCCTGCACCACCCCCTACACTGCCCGAACACCACTGCACTGCCCTAAACCCTGAAACACCACCCCCTGCACCGCCCCCTACACTGCCCGAACACCACTGCACTGCCCTAAACCCTGAAACACCACCCCCAGCATGACTCCCTTTACTGCTCGAACACCACTGCACTGCCCCAAACCCTGAAACACCACCCCCAGCATGACCCCCTACACTGCCCGAACACCACTGCCCTAAACCCTGAAACACCACCCCTGCACGACCCCCTACACTGCCCGAACATCACTGCACTGCCCTAAACCCTGAAACACCACCGCCAGCATGACCCCCGACACTGCCCGAACACCACTGCACTGCCCTAAACCCTAAAACACCACCCCCAGCACGACCCCCTACACTGCCCGAACACCACTGCACTGCCCTAAACCCTAGAACACTACCCCCAGCATGACCCCCTACACTACCCGAACACCACTGCACTACCCTAAACCCTAAAATACTCCCCCAGCACGACCCCCTACACTACCCGAACACGACTGCACTGCCCTAAACCCTAAAACACTCCCCCAGCACGACCCCCTACACTGCCCCAACACCACTGCACTGCCCTAAACCCTAAAACACTCCCCCAGCACGACCCCCTACACTACCTAAACACCACTGCACTGCCCTAAACCCTAAAACACTACCCCTGCATGACCCCCTACACTACCCAAATACCAATGCACTACCCTAATCCCTAAAACACTACCCCCCGCACAACCCCCTACACTACCCAAAGACCACTGCACTACCCTAAACCCTAAAACACGACCTCCTACACTACACAAACACCACTGCACTACCCTAAACCCTAAAAACTACCCCCAGCACGAACCCCTACACTACCCAAACCCCACTGCACTACCCTAAACCATAAAACACTACCCCCAGCAGTACCCCCTACGCTACCCAAACACCACTGCACTACCCTAAACCCTAAACACTACCCCCAGCAGTACCCCCTACACTACCCAAACACCACTGCACTACCCTAAACCCTAAAACCCTAAAACACTAACCCCAGCACGACCCCCTACACTACCCAAACACCACTGTACTACCCTAAACCCTAAAACACTCCTCCCAGCATGACCCCCTACACTACACAAACACCACTGCACTACCCTAAAACACTACCCCCAGCACGACCCTCTTCACTACCTAAACACAACTGCACAATTTGTTACAGGCGTTGCAACGCAGGCCTGTGGTGCTTACTGGAAGTACCTGGTGGGCTAGTTGGGCCCCAGGGACTCTCAGGATTCAAGGTGACCTAATCCCCCAACTTAAAACGCGCCACGGGGCGCGTTTGCACAGTGGTGAAAGGAGGGGCGGGGCCTCAGGTGACATGTGCGCAAACACGCCCTGTGGTGCGTTTTAAGTTGGGGAGTTAATCCCTTTGAATCCTGGGGGCCAACTAGCCCACCAGGTACCTTCAGTAAGCACAACAGAGTTGCGTTGCAGAGAGGTGAAAAAAGGTGCGTGGCCTCGGAACGCCTCTCTGCAACTCAGCTCTGTGGTCCTAACTGTAGGTACCTGGGGGCTAGTTGGGCCCCAGGGACCCTCAGGATTCAAGGGGACTTAATCCCGCAACTTAAAACGTGCCACGGGGCGCGTTTGCACACATGTCACCTCAGACCCCCTCCCTTCACCACTGTGCAAACGCGCACTGGCTCTGGTTAGTCAGAGTCAGTTACCACCAGTACCCGTCTGAAAAAGTTGTGGGCACAGGATGATTTTGCAACAAGGCCTCTTTCTGCTCCTCTGTTGGTTCTTTCTGCACATCTTTTGCTTCTTTCTGTGCGTTTTTTCTTCTTTCTTCACATGTCCTACCTCTGTTGGCATAGTTAGAAACTAGCATTTAAAAACCTTTGAAATTCACTTAAAAAATCATAGGTTTCAAGCACGTTATAGTTAGAAATTAGCATTTAAAAACCTTTGAAATTCACTGAAAAACCATAGGTTTCAGGCACGTTATAGTTAGAAATTAGCATTTAAAAAACCTTTGAAATTCACTGAAAAACCATAGGTTTCAGGCACGTTATAGTTAGAAATTAGCATTTAAAAAACCTTTGAAATTCACTGAAAAAACCATAGGTTTCAGACAAGTTATAGTTAGAAATTAGCATTTAAAAACCTTTGAAATTCACTGAAAAAACCATAGGTTTTAGGGACAGTTATAGTTAGTTGGACATTGCACTCGTACAAAACCCGTGAAATTCCCCTGTTATAGTTAGTTCAGCTAACTATAACTCGCGCCCCGCAATGCACTGCTGATGACGTCACATATTACATCACTCATGACATGGTCAGTGACATCACTGATGACATCTCAAATGACATCACTGATGACATCATCCATGTGATAATTTCATGCATCTTCTCACACACTAATATAACTTTTGATACACCCACTCTAAATTACAGACTGCCATTCTCAAAACCATAGACACTCCAACACCAAAAACTACATACCCACTCACTGATTCTTAGGTCTACACACACATCCACTCACTCACCTGTACAGTCACTCATACTTACAGTCACTCAGTACAGGACTATCATATGCACTCATACACCTATATAAATACTCACACACCGCCACTCATCCATAGAGGTACTCACACACCTAGTCAGTCATGCAAAAAATTAATCACACACCCATTTACTCACCTATACAGTTATACACACACCAGCTCACTTACTCATACAAATACTAGCACATTCTTACGCTCTTATACAATAACTGATACAAGCACACACGCATCCATACAGCCACTCTCACAATAACACACTCTCACTTATAGCCATTTAAATACTCTAACACACATATATACTGCTTTTTACATATGTAGTTACTCGCACATGTACCACTGAGATATACATTCACTCACTAACACACCCATACACACACTCACCCACCCAAGCAGTCCATCACAGATGCACTCTTGAAATCATGCACCCAGTGAATCACCCACTCACACATCTATGTATAGAGTCACACACACCCCACCCACACAAACACTCAGGCAGCCATACAGATACTCAGAGAACCAATCAATAACCCATATAGACACTCATGTAGCTATTCGCAAATCCATGCATCCACTTACACACCAACAAACAGACGGATACAGACATTCACACAGTTTAGTCACTAACCCATGCATTCAGTAAGATACGTTTAATCACTCACTTGTAGAGTCAGTCACTCACGTACTAAATCATCCATTCAGACACTTATACAGCCACTCATTCTTCAATACGCCTTTCCCTATATATATTAAACATATTTAAACTTTACAGAAACACACAGTCACTGGATGATGTCATCAGTGATGTCATCAGTGATGTCATCAGTGATGTCACTGACCATGTCATGAGTGATGTAATATGTGACGTCATCAGCAGTGCATTGCGGGCGCGAGTTATAGTTAGCTGAACTAACTATAACAGGGGAATTTCACGGGTTTTGTACGAGTGCAATGTCCAACTAACTATAACTGTCCCTAAAACCTATGGTTTTTACAGTGAATTTATATATATATATATATATATATATATATATATATATATATATATATATATAATGAAAGTTGAGCTTCACAGAGAACTTACAGAATGGCGTAATATAGGACCATGAACTCTGGAGGAATTTTTCCATTTTGAAAATGAAAATCCAAGGATGCCAATATTTTATTTAATCCTGAAGATCTTGAGTGAACCCCAGGACGACTAATAATTTCGGCTATTGATAGCCTATTAAGGAACAATTCAAAATACATGGACTGCTTTTTACAGGATTATGTTAAAAGCCTCTCACCATATGTTCAGGAAACTAGAGATTTTTAAAAGCGCATATTTGACATCCCATGGGAGGAGGGTTTCATCCTGATCTCTATGGATGTATCCTCACTGTATACCAGTGCTAAACACAGTGTTGGTTTACAAGCCATGAAATGCTTTCTTATGCAAGACCTTTGGCACTGCTGAGGCACACTGAAATGTTGATAAAAATGGACAAGTAGTGTTTGGAACATAACTATTTTCTGTTTCACAATGAAGTTTACAGGCAACTGAGGGGTACTGCTATGGGCATCTGCTTGGCTTCCCGCTATGCAAATCTGCATATGGGCTGGTGGGAGGATCAGGTGCTGCAGTCTCAATACAATGAGGAATAGAATGAGAATATAATACTGTGGACTAGTTTCACAGATGATTTGCTCGTCATTTGGGAAGAGTCTGAAAAAGTGCCAGTTTGTTACCAGCATTAACAATACAACCTTGAACTTACATTTCACCAGTTCTATTAGTAAAACAGAAGTGATTTCCCTAGATTTATTAGTATATGTAAAAAACCACCGTTTAGACACCAAGATCTATAGGAAACCCCCTTCGGCGGAATACAGTACTACATGCCAAAAGCTTTTACCCCACCAACCTGATAGCCAGTATACCTAATGATGAGGCATAACATGTATGTAGAAATTATAGTGAGGAACAAGAATTAGACATTGCCATTGAAGAACTGGCAAGCAGATTCAGAGAAAGTAGGTATGGCAATGAGGTTGTCAGCAAATCCATTGCTAGAACCAAAAACATGAAAAGGGAAGAAGTTTTGTTTGAAAACTGCAAGCCCAAACAGCAGGGTCTCACTCAACACAGATTCATTACCCCTTACAGTACCAACGACAACACCATTAGAAGAATATTGAATAAGTACTGGCATATTGTCAAGAATGATCCAGTCATTGGCTCAACACTTCTCCAAAGGTTAAGCTGCATGTTCAGGAGAGTGAGATTCATGAGGGACAGACTAGTGAAGAGAAACCCTACAGAATCCACAAAAAGTTTTGTCTCAAAAGCAGTTGTGGATTCCGCTGATGTAGCAAGTGTGGGACTTGTGAATATGGAGTCAATAAGACTCATTTCAGTACCCCCATGGAGAGAACCCCACAAAATATTTGGGGGCTTACATCTGCAAAACTGATTATGCTGTGTATGTACTTGAGTGCCCTTGTTGGTTTCGATATGTGAGCAGCTCCATGTTCCAGGTACATAAACGCATGCTGCAGTAGGTTAGAGCTATAAAAAAAGCATCAAAAACTACCCAGTGGCCAGGCGTTTTGCAGAAAGTCATGGCAACAGAGACAGAGAAATAAAATATTTTCTTATTGATGCAGTGCCTTGGAATATCAGAGGCGGTAATAGGGGGAAAAGAACTCAGGAAATTTGAATCCAACTACATTCTAAGACGAGACAGCAAAAACCCAGGTGGTCTCAACATTGACGAGGAGCTGTACACACATCTGTAAACATATTTAAAATTCAGTTGACTGATCATATCTTCAACTACACATGCTTTTCATTTCTTAGTCTCTAGTTGCTTCAACTGTGTGTTTTTAGTGTGGCACCCTACATTAAAAATATTAGTGCATACTTGCTGCCAATAGAGAAAGCACGCATTTCCCGTTGTAATAGGACCTAGGGTTCACTTAAGCTTAGATACTACCGGATGTGTAATGTAGAAGCAATGAAATATGCCTTTTTGCCCTTTTGCGGTTCTGCTAACGTGAGTGAGTTTATGAGGTATAAGACGGCAGAATGGGCCTACTTAGTCTTTCTGTGCACAGTTCATTGATAGTTTTGATATTATTGGAGTAGATTTTCAAATGGTCATACATATTTAAGTAGAGAAGTTTCCAGCATGCCTGGTGCAAAAAATGTAATGTATCTGTATGCGGGAATGTGTATGTTCACTTGGGCAATTTCGCATGAGGGTTGCTTGGTTAATTAGTACAAAGCAATACTTCAATTTTGCCAATTCCCTATTGAGGGAGTTAATTTGCATTAATGCACTTTATCTGTAAGCTGTGTGAATGCATACATTATGTCTGAGCAATATCAGCGGGTAATCCAGGCCTTCAGGGCGGCTTCAGCCTGGAACCTTCTTCCTTTGGACCTCCGCAGCATTAAGGATCCCAAGCTTTTTAGGAAAAGGCTTAAGACCTACCTCTTTATTTAGCCATTTCTCTCTGCCTTTCCTACCACTAGCAGCGCACGGGACACTCTTTCGAGTAGCTATGCGCGTTATAAATCCCCCATAAACATAAACATACTAGCTATTGTACTTCTGTCCAGGGAGCGATTTAGCACCCATACACTTTACTTTCAGGTCGTGTGGTTGTACATGTAATGATTGTATTATCATGTACATTTTTCTTTATGCTCTTTTGGGCTTCATGTGAACAGTATGGTGTCAGTTGGCCTCACATATCTTTGTAGAGAAGCAGCCCATTTCAGCTGTATGCGACAATGTATATGCTCACTTGAGCTATATTACATGTTAACCGGCACGAATGCACTTTACCTGTAAGCTGTGTGAACCCATATATTAAGATGGATTAACATCAGCATGTCAAATGTGTTATTTTGCTGCTGTTCAGAGAGTAAATTGGAATTTTGCACTTAATTTTTAGGCCATGTCATAGAACATGCTTTCAGCAAACAAGATGCATACATCACAATTCATCTGTGTGTCACAATGCGTATGCCCACTTGGGGTACATTATATGTTCACTGGCATTAATGCACTTTATCTGCAAGTTGTGTGAACACATAAACTATGTTGGAATAACATCAGCATGTTAAACTGGTTATTCTGTCACTTTACAGAGAGCGAATGGGCACTATTGCACTTTATTTTTAGGTCATGTGATTGAACAGGCAAAGATGTATTTTCATGTAAATTTTCCTTTTATATTCTGCACTTCTTTGAATGAACTAATTCAAAAATGTAAAGTTTTCTTCATGTAACATTATAAATGCAAAACTGGTAATATACAGGCAAAGTATTTCCACTATGTCTTTAGTGCCGTGTGGTATGCCAATTACGTAAATTCATAACTAAGATGGTGGCCCATCGATGTGATCAAGGCCATAATGGGCCAAAACATGTTATCGGCGACTTGCAATAATAGAAATGAATTGTGAACCTTGGTGTGCTGGCATCCAGTTCTTCAAAAGGTGGCTGGATTCGGAGTATATATATACATATATATATATATATATATATTCACCCAAGTTGCCTCTAATTCAAGGACGCCACTCCGCAGGCAGGTAAGTTTTCACAACCTTTAATTAAAGAAAGCTGCACATTATGGCTGATTGCATCTTCTCCCCAACGCGTTTCGGAGCCACAAGCTCCTTCCTCATGGGGTACAGTTCAACAAGTGACGAGACACCACAACCAATCAATGACCAGTCTTTGCATGTGCTCTCCAATGAGCTACATGCTGGTAGTTGTGGTTTAATTTCTCCCCGTGGGTGGGGTCCGTTCACTTTGCCAACAATTTTGTTCCTGATTGTTAATATCTATTTAACAGCCCTCCAGTGGCCCCAGGCATGATGCGCAGGTTCCGAAATCCAAGCCTGCTCTGCGCTGTTCCCGGCTGAAAGATAACAACCGAGCAGTCCTGTTACCATATTTTCAACAGGTGGTGCATCCTCTGCGGCTGAGGCCGCCGCGTCATATATTCACCCAAGTTGCCTCTAATTCAAGGACGCCACTCAGCAGGCAGGTAAGTTTTCACAACCTTTAATTAAAGAAAGCTGCACATTATGGCTGATTGCATCTTCTCCACAACGCGTTTCGGAGCCACAAGCTCCTTCCTCATGGGGTACAGTTCAACAAGTGACGAGACACCACAACCAATCAATGACCAGTCTTTACATGCGCTCTCCAATGAGCTGCATGCTGGTAGTTGTGGTTTAATTTCTCCCTGTGGGTGGGGTCCGTTCACTTTGCCAACAATTTTGTTCCTGATTTTTAATATCCATTTAACAACCCTCCAGTGGGCCCCAGGCATGATGCGCAGCTTCCAAAATCCAAGCCTGCTCTGCGCTGTTCCGGGCTGAAAGATAACAACCGAGCAGTCCTGTTACCATACTTCCAACAGGTGGTGCATCCTCCGCGGCTGAGGCCGCCGCGTCATATATTCACCCAAGTTGCCTCTAATTCAAGGACGCCACTCCGCAGGCAGGTAAGTTTTCACAACCTTTAATTAAAGAAAGCTGCACATTATGGCTGATTGCATCTTCTCCCCAACGCATTTCAGAGCCACAAGCTCCTTCCTCATGGGGTACAGTTCAACAAGTGATGAGACACCACAACCAATCAATGACCAGTCTTTGCATGCGCTCTCCAATGAGCTGCATGCTGGTAGTTGTGGTTTAATTTCTCCCCGTGGGTGGGGTCCGTTCACTTTGCCAATAATTTTGTTCCTGATTTTTAATATTCATTTAACAGCCCTCCTGTGGGCCCCAGGCATGATGCGCAGCTTCCGAAATCCAAGCCTGCTCTGCGCTGTTCCCGGCTGAAAGATAACAACCGAGCAGTCCTGTTACCGTATTTCCAACAGGTGGTGCATCCTCCGCGGCTGAGGACGCTGCGTCATATATTCACCCAAGTTGCCTCTAATTCAAGGACGCCACTCCGCAGGCAGGTAAGTTTTCACAACCTTTAATTAAAGAAAGCTGCACATTATGGCTGATTGCATCTTCTCCCCAACGCGTTTCGGAGCCACAAGCTCCTTCCTCATGGGGTACAGTTCAACAAGTGACGAGACACCACAACCAATCAATGACCAGTCTTTGCATGCGCTCTCCAATGAGCTGCATGCTGGTAGTTGTGGTTTAATTTCTCCCCGTGGGTGGGGTCCGTTCACTTTGCCAACAATTTTGTTCCTGATTTTTAATATCAATTTAACAGCCCTCCAGTGGGCCCCAGGCATGATGCGCAGCTTCCGAAATCCAAGCCTGCTCTGCGCTGTTCCCGGCTGAAAGATAACAACCGAGCAGTCCTGTTACCATATTTCCAACAGGTGGTGCATCCTCCGCGGCTGAGGCCGCCGCGTCATATATTCACCCAAGTTGCCTCTAATTCAAGGACGCCACTCCGCAGGCAGGTAAGTTTTCACAACCTTTAATTAAAGAAAGCTGCACATTATGGCTGATTGCAACTTCTCCCCAACGCGTTTCGGAGCCACAAGCTCCTTCCTCATGGGGTACAGTTCAACAAGTGACGAGACACCACAACCAATCAATGACCAGTCTTTGCATGCGCTCTCCAATGAGCTGCATGCTGGTAGTTGTGGTTTAATTTCTCCCCGTGGGTGGGGTCCGTTCACTTTGCCAACAATTTTGTTCCTGATTTTTAATATCCATTTAACAGCCCTCCAGTGGGCCCCAAGCACGATGCGCAGCTTCCGAAATCCAAGCCTGCTCTGCGCTGTTCCCGGCTGAAAGATAACAACCGAGCAGTCCTGTTACCATATTTCCAACAGGTGGTGCATCCTCCGCGGCTGAGGCCGCCGCGTCATATATTCACCCAAGTTGCCTCTAATTCAAGGACGCCACTCCAAAGGCAGGTACGTTTTCACAACCTTTAATTAAAGAAAGCTGCACAATATGGCTGATTGCATCTTCTCCCCAACGCGTTTCGGAGCCACAAGCTCCTTCCTCATGGGGTACAGTTCAACAAGTGACGAGACACCACAACCAATCAATGACCAGTCTTTGCATGCGCTCTTCAATGAGCTGCATGCTGGTAGTTGTGGTTTAATTTCTCCCCGTGGGTGGGGTCCGTTCACTTTGCCAACAATTTTGTTCCTGATTTTTAATATCCATTTAACAGCCCTCCAGTGGGCCCCAGGCATGATGCGCAGCTTCCGAAATACAAGCCTGCTCTGCGCTGTTCCCGGCTGAAAGATAACAACCGAGCAGTCCTGTTACCATATTTCCAACAGGTGTTGCATCGTCCACGGCTGAGGCCGCTGCGTCATATATTCACCCAAGTTGACTCTAATTCAAGGACGCCACTCCGCAGGCAGGTAAGTTTTCACAACCTTTAATTAAAGAAAGCTGCACATTATGGCTGATTGCATCTTCTCCCCAGCGCGTTTCGGAGCCACAAGCTCCTTCCTCATGGGGTACAGTTTAACAAGTGACGAGACACCACAACCAATCAATGACCAGTCTTTGCATGCGCTCTCCAATGAGCTGCATGCTGGTAGTTGTGGTTTAATTTCTCCCCGTGGGTGGGGTCCGTTCACTTTGCCAACAATTTTGTTCCTGATTTTTAATACTCATTTAACAGCCCTCCAGTGGGCCCCAGGCATGATGCGCAGCTTCCGAAATCCAAGCCTGCTCTGCGCTGTTCCCGGCTGAAAGATAACAACCGAGCAGTCCTGTTACCATATTTCCAACAGGTGGTGCATCCTCCGCGGCTGAGGCCGCCGCGTCATATATTCACCCAAGTTGCCTCTAATTCAAGGACGCCACTCCGCAGGCAGGTAAGTTTTCACAACCTTTAATTAAAGAAAGCTGCACATTATGGCTGATTGCATCTTCTCCCCAACGCGTTTCGGAGCCACAAGCTCCTTCCTCATGGGGTACAGTTCAACAAGTGACGAGACACCACAACCAATCAATGACCAGTCTTTGCATGCGCTCTCCAATGAGCTGCATGCTGGTAGTTGTGGTTTAATTTCTCCCCGTGGGTGGGGTCCGTTCACTTTGCCAACAATTTTGTTCCTGATTTTTAATATCCATTTAACAGCCCTCCAATGGGCCCCAAGCACGATGCGCAGCTTCCGAAATCCAAGCCTGCTCTGCGCTGTTCCCGGCTGAAAGATAACAACCGAGCAGTCCTGTTACCATATTTCCAACAGGTGGTGCATCCTCCGCGGCTGAGGCCGCCGCGTCATATATTCACCCAAGTTGCCTCTAATTCAAGGACGCCACTCCGAAGGCAGGTACGTTTTCACAACCTTTAATTAAAGAAAGCTGCACATTATGGCTGATTGCATCTTCTCCCCAACGCGTTTCGGAGCCACAAGCTCCTTCCTCATGGGGTACAGTTCAACAAGTGACGAGACACCACAACCAATCAATGACCAGTCTTTGCATGCGCTCTCCAATGAGCTGCATGCTGGTAGTTGTGGTTTAATTTCTCCCCGTGGGTGGGGTCCGTTCACTTTGCCAACAATTTTGTTCCTGATTTTTAATATCCATTTAACAGCCCTCCAATGGGCCCCAAGCACGATGCGCAGCTTCCGAAATCCAAGCCTGCTCTGCGCTGTTCCCGGCTGAAAGATAACAACCGAGCAGTCCTGTTACCATATTTCCAACAGGTGGTGCATCCTCCGCGGCTGAGGCCGCCGCGTCATATATTCACCCAAGTTGCCTCTAATTCAAGGACGCCACTCCGAAGGCAGGTACGTTTTCACAACCTTTAATTAAAGAAAGCTGCACAATATGGCTGATTGCATCTTCTCCCCAACGCGTTTCGGAGCCACAAGCTCCTTCCTCATGGGGTACAGTTCAACAAGTGACGAGACACCACAACCAATCAATGACCAGTCTTTGCATGCGCTCTTCAATGAGCTGCATGCTGGTAGTTGTGGTTTAATTTCTCCCCGTGGGTGGGGTCCGTTCACTTTGCCAACAATTTTGTTCCTGATTTTTAATATCAATTTAACAGCCCTCCAGTGGGCCCCAGGCATGATGCGCAGCTTCCGAAATCCAAGCCTGCTCTGCGCTGTTCCCGGCTGAAAGATAACAACCGAGCAGTCCTGTTACCATATTTCCAACAGGTGGTCGATCCTCCGCGGCTGAGGCCGCCGCGTCATATATTCACTCAAGTTCCCTCTAATTCAAGGACGCCACTCCGCAGGCAGGTAAGTTTTCACAACCTTTAATTAAAGAAAGCTGCACATTATGGCTGATTGCATCTTCTCCCCAGCGCGTTTCGGAGCCACAAGCTCCTTCCTCATGGGGTACAGTTTAACAAGTGACGAGACACCACAACCAATCAATGACCAGTCTTTGCATGCGCTCTCCAATGAGCTGCATGCTGGTAGTTGTGGTTTAATTTCTCCCCGTGGGTGGGGTCCGTTCACTTTGCCAACAATTTTGTTCCTGATTTTTAATACTCATTTAACAGCCCTCCAGTGGGCCCCAAGCACGATGCGCAGCTTCCGAAATCCAAGCCTGCTCTGCGCTGTTCCCGGCTGAAAGATAACAACCGAGCAGTCCTGTTACCATATTTCCAACAGGTGGTGCATCCTCCGCGGCTGAGGCCGCCGCGTCATATATTCACCCAAGTTGCCTCTAATTCAAGGACGCCACTCCACAGGCAGGTACGTTTTCACAACCTTTAATTAAAGAAAGCTGCACAATATGGCTGATTGCATCTTCTCCCCAACGCGTTTCGGAGCCACAAGCTCCTTCCTCATGGGGTACAGTTCAACAAGTGACGAGACACCACAACCAATCAATGACCAGTCTTTGCATGCGCTCTTCAATGAGCTGCATGCTGATAGTTGTGGTTTAATTTCTCCCCGTGGGTGGGGTCCGTTCACTTTGCCAACAATTTTGTTCCTGATTTTTAATATCCATTTAACAGCCCTCCAGTGGGCCCCAGGCATGATGCGCAGCTTCCAAAATACAAGCCTGCTCTGCGCTGTTCCCGGCTGAAAGATAACAACCGAGCAGTCCTGTTACCATATTTCCAACAGGTGGTGCATCCTCCGCGGCTGAGGCCGCCGCGTCATATATTCACCCAAGTTGCCTCTAATTCAAGGACGCCACTCCACAGGCAGGTACGTTTTCACAACCTTTAATTAAAGAAAGCTGCACATTATGGCTGATTGCATCTTCTCCCCAAGGCGTTTCGGAGCCACAAGCTCCTTCCTCATGGGGTACAGTTCAACAAGTGACGAAACACCACAACCAGTCAATGACCAGTCTTTGCATGCGCTCTCCAATGAGCTGCATGCTGGTAGTTGTGGTTTAATTTCTCCCTGTGGGTGGGGTCCGTTCACTTTGCCAACAATTTTGTTCTTGATTTTTAATATCCATTTAACAGCCCTCCTGTGGGCTCCAGGCATGATGCGCAGCTTCCGAAATCCAAGCCTGCTCTGCGCTGTTCCCGGCTGAAAGATAACAACCGAGCAGCCCTGTTACCATATTTCCAACAGGTGTTGCATCGTCCGCGGCTGAGGCCGCTGCGTCATATATTCACCCAAGTTGACTCTAATTCAAGGACGCCACTCCGCAGGCAGGTAAGTTTTCACAACCTTTATTTAAAGAAAGCTGCACATTATGGCTGATTGCATCGGTTGTTATCTTTCAGCCGGGAACGCGTTGGGGAGAAGATGCAATCAGCCATAATGTGCAGCTTTCTTTAATTAAAGGTTGTGAAAACTTACCAGCCTGCGGAGTGGCGTCCTTGAATTAGAGGCAACTTGGGTGAATATATGACGCAGCGGCCTCAGCCGCGGACGATGCAACACCTGTTGGAAATATGGTAACAGGACTGCTCGGTTGTTATCTTTCAGCCGGGAACAGCGCAGAGCAGGCTTGGATTTCGGAAGCTGCGCATCATGCCTGGAGCCCACAGGAGGGCTGTTAAATGGATATTAAAAATCAAGAACAAAATTGTTGGCAAAGTGAACGGACCCCACCCACGGGGAGAAATTAAAGCACAACTACCAGCATGCAGCTCATTGGAGAGAGCATGCAAAGACTGGTCATTGATTCGTTGTGGTGTCTCGTCACTTGTTGAACTGTACCGCATGAGGAAGGAGCTTGTGGCTCCAAAACGCGTTGGGGAGAAGATGCAATCAGCCATAATGTGCAGCTTTCTTTAATTAAAGCTTGTGAAAACTTACCTGCCTGCGGAGTGGCGTCCTTGAATTAGAGGCAACTTGGGTGAATATATATATATATATATATATATATATATATATATATATATATATGTATATATATATATATATATATACATATACATATATATAGAACTGTTGATAGAAGTACTTGCACTTTAAAATTGTCTAGTACTGTAGATTAGTATACAAATGTGAGTTAAAATGAACATAATGTATATTAAAGCCCTAGCTCTTTATGAGAAAGTAATTTTGCACAAGTGAAGCACTAGCACTTTATAATTATCTAGTACTGTAGAAGAGTATACAAATGTGAGTTGAAATGAACATGATTAATGTATACCAAAGCACTAGCACTTTATAAGGGAGCTATATTGCACAAGTGAAGCACTAGCACTTTTTTCTGAGAAAAGAGAGTACTGTATAATTGAGCATTAGCACTTTGCTGTATAAGGTATTGAAATTGAGCACTTGCTCTTTTAATTTTATAGTCTTGATGCTATAAAAGAAAGAAATGGATTATTGCTTTAGCAAAAAATGGGCAGTCGCAGGATTCATTTTAGCAAATAATTTATTTTATTGCAAAAATAATGAATTGCAGAGTATAAAAGCAATAGCCCCTTTTTTTAATGATGATTGCTTATAAATGTAATATAAAAAGTACATTTGTTGAAATTAATATGTGAATAAGTAATATCCTGCTTATAACATAATGACAAGAAACATGTTTAAAGATGGCGCCCGTTTCTGCGTAAAACGAAACTCTATGCTGCCAAATGAAAGTTTAGTCCTTCGTTTGTGTCCTCAGTCATTCATGTGTTATTTTAATGTGGAAACAATGGCACACTTACATCGTGAACAAGGCAGTGTGAAACTGCCAAAACACGTAGATGTTGTCTTTACAAGAATAAAAACGGAGTGATTTATACTTCTTGGAGAGCTGGATGGATTTTGCGGAAAGCGGTGACCTTATGGTTATGTTTTGAAACGAGGCGAACGTTTCATGACCAGCACCACCGATGTTCTGGAAGCACGCCAGGTTAAATCGCCATTGGATTTGAGGAAAGAAGAGACAGGCGTGCCCCCCGTAAAGCTGACATTCATGCTGCCTGAAGAGGAAAGGAGTGGTGTAACCACGAGAGGGAACCCGGAGCCGACGATCGGAGGATCTCGGAGACGTGGTGGAAGACTCGCGGTGAACTCCGGTAAGCAGGGCAAGCAAGTGAAAGCAAGCGGGAGTTGGGCTGGAAAAATAACAGTATCTCGGGAGAGAATACTCGGGATTATAAGTGTTAATAAAACAGCAAGGGGTATCACTGGTTTAAAAATGAGTGACGAGGAATGTGCGGCTAGGCAACAAGAAGCCTTGAAGATTTTTGAAGAGACTGCTCTACCGGTGACCAGGGATAGGAGTGTCCCAAATCTTACGGGCACTAATGATTTGGCACAACAACTACAAGAATTTGAAAAACTTAAGAAAAGGGAAATTTCCTGCTGGTGGGAAGTGGCATCCCTGCGCCAGTATTTACAAGTAGGGCGAGTCCCACGAGGACTCCGTATAATGATAACGCCCACTTATGAGAATCCGCAATCTGAAATGCTGTGCGAATGGGCAGAGAATAGTGCGACCAGTTCAACGAATATGATCCGCATTTTGGTGAAATATGCGGAAATAGAAAGACAAGAAGTAGTAATCAAGATAAAAGAACTGAACAGAATTCTGGAGAACAGTGATGATCAAACTAAGGTGGGAAAATTCAGAGGAGAAATGAAAATTAGATTGGAGAAATATGAGTAGCGCATAAAAGAAAGGAAGGCAACCAAATTCCTGCGCGACCGTCTAGATTATGAATCAGGGCGTTTTTACACATTCGCCAAAAAGTTCGATTCTATAACAAGACAGAAGATTCAAAGCGGTGTTGTTGAACAACAAGCAACCTCTCAGAGTGAAGCTAGCTCTGATACAGGTTTAGAGCAAGAACAGGAAGAGTACAGAGCAAGAGGAGTGAGAGATGTGAGGCTTGGGGTTACAGATGTATTCCATTTTTTACAATTGGAACAGCAGACAGATCATCGCACTACGAGAGGTCGCGGGAGAGGAAGAGGCCGAGGACGCGGAAACAGAGAAGAGGAGGAGAAGGATACAGGAGGAGTACAAGAATGGCAAACAAAAAGATCCATGCGCTCCAATACGAAGAAGTCGATAAAGAAATAAGAAGCAAAAAGACTATTATTAATCTTAGTACTATGATTTTATCTGAGGAAGAACAATCTGTACTAGAACTGGGGCTTTCTTACTGTGATGAGAATGATTTTAATTATCCAAACAGCAGAATGGACCTTTATCGATTTGTTCGGAAATTGAAACTAACGAAAATGCATATGAATAAAAATCCTCAAAACCCTCCCATATCAAGAGAACAACCAACTCCTCGAGAAGAACCCAATGTCTTGAATGTGAATGATGCTCCTGTATTAGAAGATCTACTAGCATTATACAATGATAACAGTGCTGATATAGAAGGTAAAAATGAGCCAGGGGACAGTAATGAATTGGCACAAGCCCTAACTTTTGTTTTGGAGAAAGGAGATCATACCCCGTTTCGGCCACCTTCGAGATTTACACCGCAGTTGGCAAGAGATAATTTGGACATTTTTAGTGAAAATGTGACTAAGGATCTTAAGCAATTATATCACAAAGTAACTAAACAAAAGATGAAAACTAATCCAAAAAAAGCTCAGATCCAAAAAACTGTGGAGAGATTACAAAAGGAAGATGGTCTATTGGTAAAACCATCGGATAAGGGTGGTAATGTTGTGCTTTGGGGTCGTGAGTTGTATAAAAAAGAAGCACTTAGCCAATTAAATGATCAAGGCTGTTATCGTCGAATTGATCTAAAGGAATATGAAGGGGTAAAAGAACAATTCTTTGCAAGGTTGGAGGTGTGGAAACAAGAAGATTTACTAAGCTGGGGTGAGTATAAATACATCAAACAAGAAAATCCAGCGATACCAGTTTTCTACATGCTCCTGAAGGTGCATAAAAGTATTACAACCCCGCCAGGAAGTCCTATAATATCCTCATGTGGCAGCCTGTTCGAGAATGCATCAAGATATATTGACTATTTTTTAAATCCCATTGTAAGGACTCTAACATCATTTATTAAGGATTCTACAGATTTTTTAAAGTGCATATATGATGTACGCTGGAATGAAATAACTATGTTATTGGTAACCCTTAATATTGCTACTTTATATACAAGCATAATACACGTTGATGGTCTGAAAGCCACTGAATACTTTCTTAATAGAAGACCCATGAGATTTTTAAAACCCAATCAAATGATTTTAGAACTGATGAAGTGGTGTTTAACAAAAAATATTTTTTTATTTGGTGAGGAACTCTTCCAACAAGAACAAGGGACGGCAATGGGTACCTGCTTCACCCCCAGCTATGCTAATTTACATCTAGGCTGGTGGGAGGAGCAGGTACTCGGCGGGCCGCCCATGGAACAATGGTCAGAACATATCCTCCTATGGGTTAGGTTCATTGACGACGTTTTCGTGTTGTGGCAGGGCACGGAAACGGACGTAGAACTGTTTATTAAAGATATTAATCAGAATACCCTGAACTTACAGTTTGTAGGCCATTATAGCAAAACCTCTATTGATTTCTTAGATATCAGAGTAAGACCAGTGGAAGGGAGATTGGAAACCACCATCTTTAGGAAACCAACGGCTGGCAATACTATTCTACACGCAGGGAGTCACCATCCTGCCCCATTGATTAGAAGTATACCCTTTGGGGAATTTCACAGGGCACGGAGAGCGTGTAGTGACCCGGAGGAGTACTGTAGAATAGAGCAAGAAATGATTAATAGGTTTGTTCAAAGAGGGTACTCACCAGAAGCTATAAATGGAGCAGCTAGAAGAGCTAGGAATTTAGAAAGGCAAAAGATATTATTTGAACCGTCTAGGACCCAACAAATAAAACTGAAAAATAAACTAATGGGGCTGAAAAATCATAGGTTCATAACAACTTTTAATAACAAACACAGGGAGGTGAGGTCCATTTTAAATAGACATTGGCACCTTGTGAAAGATGATCCAATATTGGGCCCTACGGTAAACAGACACCCAGAGGTAACATACAGAAGATCAAAATCATTGAAGGATCGAATTGTGAACAGTGAATTTAGAGACAGGAAGGTGGTGGCCCCGTCATGGCTTCACCAGAAAATGGGTTTCAGGAAGTGTTCAAAGTGCAAGGCGTGCCATCATGGAACAAATCGGACATATTTTAGAACATCTTTTAATAAAACTATTTTTATTAAAGGCTTTTTAACATGTAGATCAAGTTTCGTGGTCTACATGTTACAATGTCCGTGTTTGAAAATATATATAGGGAGTACTACTCTGCCTGTATATAAAAGAATCTTACAGCATCGGAGAGCTATTGCTAATCAGAATAGGACATATCCGATAGCAAGACACTTCGAAACACATCATCAAAGTAATCCTCTAGGAATGCAATATAGCTGCATAGCTGAAATCCCCAGAAAAAGGAGAGGAGGAGATAGGGAAAAAGAACTTTGTAAGCTAGAGACATATTACATATTAGAGTTCGATAGCAAGGAACCTGACGGTTTGAACGTGGATGAGGATTTATATACCTGCATATACTGAATTAATGATGTATTGAGGGAAAAGAGCTGAGCCAGCACAAGCCAGTACCATGAAATGTTTTTTTAAAGTAGGAGAACTGAGGGTAGGAGATTTGATAAGAAGGACATTGGCAGATTTCGATTTGACGTAAAGTTAATATTTTTACAGAGTGCTTTTATATTTATTAGTATACAGTACTTATAATTGTTTTTATAATAGTGTTTTTATGGTTTGTGTGTTTTTTTGAAAAGGAAGTGTACTGTGAAGTATATGATGGATTATGAGGGAATCAAATATACTGAAAAGCACTTGCACTTTAGAACTGTTGATAGACGTACTTGCACTTTAAAATTGTCTAGTACTGTAGATTAGTATACAAATGTGAGTTAAAATGAACATAATGTATATTAAAGCACTAGCACTTTATGAGAAAGTAATATTGCACAAGTGAAGCACTAGCACTTTATAATTATCTAGTACTGTAGAAGAGTATACAAATGTGAGTTGAAATGAACATGATTAATGTATACCAAAGCACTAGCACTTTATAAGGGAGCTATAATGCACAAGTGAAGCACTAGCACTTTTTTCTGAGAAAAGAGAGTACTGTATAATTGAGCATTAGCACTTTGCTGTATAAGGTATTGAAATTGAGCACTTGCTCTTTTAATTTTATAGTCTTGATGCTATAAAAGAAAGAAATGGATTATTGCTTTAGCAAAAAATGGGCAGTCGCAGGATTCATTTTAGCAAATAATTTATTTTATTGCAAAAATAATGAATTGCAGAGTATAAAAGCAATAGCCCCCTTTTTTTAATGATGATTGCTTATAAATGTAATATAAAAAGTACATTTGTTGAAATTAATATGTGAATAAGTAATATCCTGCTTATAACATAATGACAAGAAACATGTTTAAAGATGGCGCCCGTTTCTGCGTAAAACGAAACTCTATGCTGCCAAATGAAAGTTTAGTCCTTCGTTTGTGTCCTCAGTCATGACTGTTATTTTAATGTGGAAACAATGGCACACTTACATCGTGAACAAGGCAGTGTGAAACTGCCGAAACGCGTAGATGTTGTTGTTACAAGAATAAAAACTGAGTGATTTATACTCCTTGGAGTGCTGGATGGTTTTTGCGGAAAGCGATGACCTTATGGTTATATATATATATATATATATATATATTTTTTTTTAAACAAACAGTCCGTAATCGGTGCGCGCTTTACTCCGCTGGTGCATGTGTCTAGGTCAGACCATGCCTCGCAGTAATTTCTTCAATCAAAATTAAGGCACTACACTCCAGAAGTCGTGTGGTTTAAGAAAGCTTTTAATAAAGCATAGTTCCCGCCACCATTACCACCACCAAACGTTTCGACCAAGAAATGGTCTTTGTCACGGTTACGTGAGTCCTTTGTCGATTTCACCCTTTATAGTGTTAGTTTATATTCCCAGTTCCGATGCATTCTGGGACTTGTATTTTTAAAGAGTCGCATTTAATGAATTTACATTGTACATTAGTCCATATGTTCATATTGGCATTCTGACAGTGTTTCCCAAATATTATAATACACTTTGTAGGGTTTAGCGAGTATTTAACTTCTCCAACTTTTTTCAATTTCAATAAACTTTATTCGCACTTTTATTATGCGCATAACGGTATCGTCCGTTTTCTCTTTGTCAATTCCAGGTTCAGTACCTATTTCAAGAGTGACTCGCTTATTTTTTGTTGTTGTTTATAAACAAATTATTTTCGGGTTTAGTACCCTAATATAGAAGTGCCAGTTCAGTTTTTTGAGCAATTATAGGTGTACATGTAATTCTTCATCTCCGTTAAGCCCAAAAGGAGTCTTCGTTTTGAACTTAATGATTAGGCACAATTCCAATCTTCTTAGTTTAAGAGTGCGATTGCCTCCTCTTTCGTGGGTTGGGATAGTTGCAATTCCAAAATATCGTATGTTTTCCCAATTTGTTTTGTGTTGTGTGTGAAGATGTTTCGATATCGCATAGTTCATATCTTTATTGTGAATGGCTCTGAGATGTTCCAGTATCCGCTTGCAAAGAGGACAGATGGTGCTACCAATGTAGCGTAATCCGCAGGTGCATTCAATCATGTAGACAACATATGCTGTTTCACATGTGATTCTTTCAGTTATCATGAATGTCTTTCCTTTGAAGTCCTTAATGCTGGTCATAGATTTGCCAATTTTCAAGCTTTGCATTTGTTACAATGAACAAATCCTTTTTGTTTTTCTGTTAGCCATGTTTTCGGTTTCTGTGATACGAAATGGCTATTCACAAGTTTGTCTTTTAAGGATGCAACTTTGCAATACGTTATATTGGGTCTAGGTACAATTGTTTTTCCTATGTCAGGATCTTTTTCTAGAACATTCCAATATTTTTGTAAGATCTGTTTGATTTTGAAACTCTCTTTACTGTAGGTTAAGATTAAACTTGTTGTATCTTCTGTTTTATTTTTTACTTTGGTAATCAGAGTTTCTGCTCCTGCGATTGCTTTTGCCCGCTCTAGACCTTCTTTTACGTCTCTGTATTTGTATCCTCTCCTCATGAATCGTTTTTCACTTTCTTTGAAGTTTTTTTCAGCCATATCATTTGCAGAACAGTTTTTCCTCATTCTAATAAACTCCCCATATGGGATACTTTTTATTAGATTTGCTGGATGAAAGCTTTTACCGTGGAGTATACTGTTGGGTGCTGTAGGTTTACGATAGACTTTCGTTTGTATCTGATTTTCCTCTATGTACACTAGGACATCCAGATATTGAATTGTTTTGGAACTGATGTTATAGGTAAATTTCAAACCTACATCGTTGGTATTTAGGATGTTGAAATATTTTTTAAATTCACTTGGGCTGCCATTCCAGATTAGGAAGAGATCGTCGATATATCTCAGCCAAAGTTCTATCTTGGCTGTATATCCTTCATTTTCCTCTTTCCATGCAACACATTTTTCCCACCACCCCATGGTGAGATTTGCATAACTGGGTGAAAAAGATATTCCCATGGCAGTTCCGCGTTGTTGGGTATATACTTTTTGATTAAAAAGAAAGATGTGGTTTTTCAAACATAATTCCACCATTTCCATTAGCATCTTTGTGTGCTTGAGTTCCTGGATGCTCCTTTGACGTAGAAAGTATCCTACTGCATTCAGTCCGATTTCATGATCAATGGAGGTATACAAGGATACCACGTCAATGGTTACCAGCTGGAACCCTTTTTGCCATCCCATGTTTGACAATGTTCTTAAAAAGTCTCCAGTGTCTTTGATATAGGAACTTAGATTTGTTACTATGGGTGAGAGATATCTATCCACATAGATTGAGATGTTTTCATATAAAGACTGGCAACTGGAAACGATGGGTCTTCCTGGCGGATTTATAAGAGTTTTGTGAACTTTAGGGAGAAAATATATGGTAGGCATCACAGGACTCTCATTAAGGAGGAATTGAGCTTTATCATCATTTAAAAGGCCATCATTTTTCCATGTCCTGATCTTCGATTCAACTTCCAATGTTAGTCTGTTGATTGGATTTGAGGACAGTTGAATGTAGTTTTGCTCATCTCCAAGTTGTTTCATGGCTTCATTTACATAGTCCGTTGTATTTAGGATTACTACATTTCCGCCTTTATCCGCAGGTTTAATAGTTATCTTCTCATTTTTCATGAGATTCTCCAATGCCAGGCGTTCCTGTTTTGTTAAATTTTCACATTTTCTCGTTGTTATATTTTCCATCTTTTCCAATTCATTTATTACCAGATCATGAAATTGGTCGATTCTATTTCCTGGACTTAAGGAGGGACAGAATTTCGATTTTAATTTTAAACCGGATCCGGTGTGTTTTCCAGTTTCTATCTCCAGATCGTCTAGTATCTGTGTTTCTGTCATCTCATCATCATTTTGATTAAGTAATAGGTCATAAGCTGTTTTCAGATTTGTGGCGTCTTCCACGGTTAGGTTATCATTTTTGTGTACACTCTGTTGTTCTGGGTCTTCTATGCGTACTTTTTTAGCGAAAAACTTCTTTAGTTTTAGTTTCCTAGTATATTTATATAGATCGATTCTTGTTTCCACATGATCGTGATGTTGTTCTGGGCAGAATGTTAAGCCCTTATTGAGGACACTTGTTTCCTCCTTTATGAGTGTGTTCAGAGAGATTGATTATTAAATTGTTTTTTTGTTGTATTCTTGTGCCAGTTACTTCCTCGACATTCTGTTGCGTAGAGGGTAGCCTCTTGTTTTTTCCTTTCCCTCTTCGTGTTTTTCTCCTTCGTTTTGGACAATTATTTGGCTGTTCTCTCTTCCTCTCCCACGACCTCGTCCTCTTCCTCTTTCCCTCGGGGTCTTTTGATCCATGTAGATCACCTTCATTTCGTCTAAAAAAGTTGTTCGACCGCCAATTCTTATTGTCTGTTCTTCTTCACTAAGATCTGATTCAGACTCACTAGCCGGTGTTGTCTCTGACCCAGTGAGTGTCAATTTACCTGCATGTAGTTGTTTCTTTAAGCCATCAAAGCGCTTTGCAAATGTTAGAATAGATCCCGATTCATAGTCATGTTCATCGCGCTTGAATTTCCTTTGTTTACGTAATTCAATTTCTTCCTCGTATTTGCCCAAGTTTTTTTCCATCTCTTTCCATAGTGTGTTACTTTCCTCTTCTTGTTTTAAAGCTAGGATCTGCTCTTCCAGTTTATTTATTTCCTTATGAAGTTCCTCTGTTGTAGGGATTCTGCACATACACAGAGCTATGCACAGGATAATAGGACCTCGGAATATAGTGGTGAGCCAACCATACACCTTAGTACCCACAATCCCAACCCGACTAGCATTAGCGTCTCATTAGCAGCGCAGCTACCAATGATTAGACAACCCAGAACACGGTATCTCTCCCAGGACTCACGGGAGCAAGGACACCCTTTCATAACTCACTCATACCTGTCCACAACGTGCGTAATAAGAGACACTGTATAGTTTAAATGTTTATTTTAACTATCGTGCTCTAAGATACAGTACACGTGCTAGTACTATCAGCATAATGAATAATGATAAAATAGTAAACATTGTTACAATTCCATACAGTACAAACGGGGATAGCATTTTATAAAGACAGTGGATATAGGGCTAAATGGCCTGTCCACCCTCCCCGTGCTAATAACTAGTTTATTATATAAACAGAAGACCTCTGGGCATTGTCAGGCAGACCCCCATACCTCAATATCTAGATGCTAGGTTTACATCATCAGACAAGCACAGCTCTTCTCTCTGGAAAGGTTTTTCTCCAAGTGCCGCTGACATTGAAATCACAATATTAAATGCACACAAAATTCTCCAGTGCAGCTGCAATCAGTGTTATGTCTAAGTGCGAGGGGCTGACCAGATCAGCAAGAACAAGGGACATTGTTTTTCGACCTTGTACATGATGTGCAGACACAACCCAAAGGGAACAGGAGGAAAGGTGAAAAGCAAACAGTTCTAAAATAGCAGAGGCTGGAAAACAAAGGCACGAAGTAACGTGCGCAAAGAGGCATCATGGCAGCCAGGCCTAAGCTAACTTAGCAATGCAGTCCATGAGTCCACAAACCACACTACACCCTCCCCTGGTCAGTCCAGTGGCAAAGACATAGGACGAAGACAGAGTTCAAATAGATGGAGCAGAACGGCAATGGACGTGACTGACTGTGTCCAAGGGACGGACAATGAACGGGAGAAACAAAAATAGATATAAACGTCCAGGGCTGCAGGAACGCTGAAAGCGCAGGCCCCCTAATCCCAAAAAGTGTAGGTGCAGAAAAATGCCACACCTTCCAAGAGGACATCGTTGGAATCGTCAGACAAAAGAGATGCCATCCAGTCCAATAAATCAAAACTGCATTCATGTTCCTCGCAAGAGGGAGCAGCGAACAGCATTGCGGGACAACTTGCGTGATACTCAATATAACTTTGTTGTAGGAGAGTCTGAGCAGCCGCCCAGACATCCCATCGTGCCAAAATTCCAAGTGCAGCCGCACGCGCCATGTAGCCAGGTCCGGAACAGTCCCGTACATGGGCCTCTAAAGGACCCACCAACTGGACAAAATCCGGGAGAGACAGAGACGTATTGGAGAGGCAATAATCCAAGGACCACGAGAAAGGACATCGGATGCAAGACATCACAGGTTGCACGCAAGTGAAATACGCAAAGCGAAAAGAAAGTCTATAGGACACACCAAGTGTCGCCAATGGCAGGACGCCGAAGCCGGCGAGGAGGCGTTCACGGAGCACCCGAAGGCGACTGTGGTCGAGGTGGGCTCCAGGAAGTGCAGCCATTGCGTAGTAAACAGACCAAAAGCAATATACCAGCCGCCAAGGCGAGGATCAACGGAAAGCCGCCAAAGACGCTGGAAAAAATGGAATGAATAAAAGCCGGTATTACACCAAAAATAGTTTGAAAAGACCAGAACCCACACATTTGAAGAAGTGCACAAGACCTTCGGTGCGTGAAGCATTGAAAACACGGTGAATCAGTTCACCGAAATGTTGTGGGAGGTTGGTGTTCAACAGGGCCTGTGTTTCACTGTGGGTACTCGCCACCTGGAGAATGAACGTCTCCCGGGCGGATGTGAGCATAACCTCCTGATTCAATAATAGTGCCTTTATTCTGCTCAATTTATTGAAATCCGCCTTCAAAGTCGGAATGGAAGGCCAAATGGAACTATCTACAATGCCGTGCGGAGGAGGAAAAAGCACATTTTTGCAGCAGACAACTCTGTGGGAAACTGTTACAATATAGGGAATGCCGGCAAGCATGCCACAGCAGTCCTTATTATTCAGAAGGAGATAGCTACCATTTGCAAGCACAGTGAAAGTAGGAGAGATAGAAGGAGCAGGAATGCCCTTTAGAACACAAGCAAGATTCGGAGCTGAAACATTACAAGCTCCGTGCAATTTAATGTGTTTGCAAACAAGGGAATGACCCACAGTAGAATCGCATGACTCCCCCGTGAGAAAGACTTCCTTCCCGTCCCTAAGACATTTATACACGAAAGGCAGGGACCAAAGTTCATGCAGGAAAGCACTTCCTAAAGGCTGAAAACGGCCGACAGGATAATGTTTCATGCAGGAGCTGAACTCAAATAAAGAAAAAGGCAAAGCTATAACCCCGTGTACTAGCCACACAGCAGAATCTAATTCCGCAATAGAGAATGGCAAGGGCTCTATTCTTTCGATATGTAATAGAGTGTATGCTGCATCTTTCATGGACATGAACCGCTGTTTTTCAGTCAAATTAAAAGGTAAGAATAAGGCAGAGGTGTTCAATAAGTGCCAAGGAACTTTACCCATTTTAAGTGTTTGCAAAGTCCAAGCAAACTGCATTACTGAACGCAACTGGTTTTGACCATGATATAACACAGAAACATTATCTTGTACAATATCAACAACAGATGCAACAATATTCTCTAACGTGTAAATGTGGGAAGACAGGGTATTAATACTATTGTCAACAACAGCAAGCACTTTTTCTAGATTTGCTTGATCTATTTCCCGAAGACGGGATGCAGCTTCAATTTGCGAAAGCTTCCAGAGTTCATTATAAGTTTCATAAATGAATCTTTTTGGTCGAGGACCACGAGGCCCCAGCACAAAATCTGACAGATCAATGTTGCCTGATAGGAGGGATAAGTGTTGTTTAACAGAATCTAAGGAAGAGTGCTGCAACCACTGTTTACACAATTTACCAACAGAATATGTAGTAACAGTACGAGAGTCAGAAAACCTGGGGTCTGGCCTATCCTGTTTGTAGCCAGGATCTGTGTCATGAAAACGCAGTTGGCAGGCATTAGATGTTATGGGCCAAGACAACCAGGGTGACTGAACAAACGTAGACATGTTGAACGAATTGTTCTGGAACAAACCCTGCAAATTTGCAATGGAAATATTGAAAAGCAAGCTCTCGTTGGGAGTGGAAGACAAAACAGGAATGGATGGGGCATTTAATTGTTTGGAAGTAGCCAATCCCCAACACGTTGTTTGATAGATGGTTTGATTCAAAAATAAAATCTGGGCCGGGATGAGGCAAGCACGGTGCAAGGCTTCCGTGCCTTGGACCTGCCATGCTTTGGAGCCCCAGATAGATTTTAAGTCAATGGTGTGCCGCCAATGTTCATACCCACCCACAGCTAAGGCGTTCAGAAAGGAACCCGAATACAGCAATTTGGTGTGGGTCAACATGATTTTCTGAGTAGCCGTTGTGTTTAATTTAAAATAATAGGACCCAGGGTTCGACCTATCAAAATCTGTAAAATAAGTAAACTTATTTCGAAGAGTCTGGGAGCTACCTGGCAAAGGGGTCGGACAATGTTCCCATTGTGTGTAATTAAAAGGACCCCGAAGGGTACTTGGTTTATGGAGAAAGTGGTTGCCCCAATGCTGGTAACAGTATAAGTCGGCATAACTTGCAGAATTTAAATACAAATCCTCAGCGTTAAAAGCAGCATAATATTTCAAATCAGAAAATAACGATTCGACAGCATGTACATCCCAATTGTCAGAATGAATATTACTTTTTTCGACATCACCCATTGAAACACGGAGGACATTTGGTACATTAATAATCTCGGTTGGTCCATGAATTTGGAAATTTACCGCATCCCATACCATGCCATCAGCAACTGGAAAAGCTGAAATGTTCACAAATGTGTGGTCACGCTTCATGATGTGAGATGAAGAATGCGGAGCCAAAGTTCCAGCGACACAGTTCACAGCAGAGTGTTCTGGTAAATAGTGACCATTAATGAGTAGAAAAAAGACTGTGACAAAGCCAATGGACATGAACAGAAAAATCAGGAATAGCACCAACCAGATGTATGTCCATGGGGGGATCAAAAAATTGTCTCTAAACCAGGATACAAAAATACTGAATCTGGACGGGATAAATGCTGAGGTGGAATCCGAGTCAAAGGAATAACGTGTTGGGCTCAGTGGCGTTGTTGGTAAATGAGCCACGGACTCGGTGGCGGGGTAGGTATACTCGGTCTCCTTGTTGCAGGGGGAATCCGGGTCTTCTAGCAGGCGATCAGGCAAATCTACCATCTCAATGGCAGCATCAGTGACCGTTCGGGCTGGAGGGCCACAAACATTTGTCCTGTAAATGACTGGACAAGAGACCGCTGGTGTTACACTATTCAGGATCGGCCAGATGTTGTAACTTGACATTTTCCACTGAGATGTATCTGTTTTCCTTGCAACCAGGAAGCGATGGTAAGATGACTGTACGAGTACCCTTCAAGCCAAGGACTGGAACCGGTGCACGATAAGAGGGGCCAAATTCTTTTTTGTTCTCCACCTTCTCTCGGACCAGGTCTCCAACTTTTGGAAGCCAGCCGGCAACCAGAATCTGCAGCGCAGCGTCTGTGGCTGAAGGTAAATGTGCAATTGCTAGTTTGTCTCGGGCTTCTTGTAAGTCCTGTAACATAGTAGAATGATTATCTACGTCAAAGATTGCGGATTGCGCCGCCATGTCTAGACCATCAAGGTCAGGCAAAAAACATTCTTATGCCAAAGAGCATTTCGTATGGGGTCCGCCCACCCAGAGGTCTTCTAGGGAGATTATTAAGTGCACGTTGTACGCTATACAAGTGGGCCAGCCAGTTCCTGCCAGTACCTAAAACTCTAGCTGTCAAGGATTGCTTTAAGTCACGGTTCATTCGTTCAACAATCAAATTACCCTCAGGCCGATATGGAGACGAAAATTTCACCTGCACCCCCAGTGAACCCATTGCGTCCTTGTAAGCCTTAGAGGCGAACGCTGGACCTTGGTCAGAATGGAAGGTGCCGCAGGCGAAAATTCCCACAAAGACACGCAAATCCCTGATGACATTTCGAGCGTCAGCACTACGTTGTGGCCAGACCCATATGAAACATGTGCACGAGTCTACTGCAACTAAGATGTATTTATATGCAGTGTCAGACAAGAATGGACCGCAGTGATCCAGGTAAACACACCCAAAAGGTCTGTTTGAAATGCAGAGCAGTGTTTGCGGTGGTCGTGTAACCGTAGAAGGCTTAATTTGTTGACAAACGTCACAAGAAAGCACATAAGTACGGGTTTGTTTATATAAACCACGCCACCAGTAACGCTGCTGCAAGATGGAAACCGTCGCAGACACACCAGCATGAGCCGAAGCCATACCTTCGTGTGCGGCAGTTATCAAGGAAAGTCTGCGGTCCGCGTTGGGAATCAGCCGATCACCAACGTCTGGAATTCTTACGTAAGGAGCCTGTTCGGGACCTAATTGATAAGAGTATTTGGAAGGGAAACCCCGTGGGTAATTAGCACCTTCTTTTGTTGCAGCAATAGCTGCCAAAATATCTTTATCGATTTTAGTCATGGATCTTGTAACTGCTGCTACTGTGCACGAGGCTACTGCTGACTTGGCAGCTTCGTCTGGCAAACCGTTACCAACAGCGTGTGCGCCCACACGCTGGTGGCCAAGAGTGTGAATCACCTGTGTGAGAGGCAGACGTTGTTTCAGATCTGCAACTCGAACCCAAAGCATTTTATGCTTAATTGTACTGCCTTTAGCATCTCTGTAGTCATTTTGTGACCAAAAGAATAGATTGTCATTGAAAGACTGAACACAGTAGTAAGAATCGCATACAATAAGAGTTGTCACGTCTGGATTAGCGAACTCAAGGGCGAGCACCAAAGCGCGCAGCTCGGCCAATTGTGCAGTACTGTCTCCTAGTGCCTGAGTATGCACTACAGTCTGTTTGAACTCACCGTTCACCATAGTACCTGCAACAATAGCACATGCTGCTGAATAAGCATGCTTGGAACCCGTGGCCGGTTGTGCCGAACCATCGGTATAGATAATACATTCGTACTCCTCAAGCAGTAGCAAAGACAGAGGAGGAGGATGAATGAATTCATACTGTAAAAACTCCTGTGTCTGAAGTGAAGAATCAAAGATAAACGTGACATCCGGGGACGTCAGAGATGTAGCCCATTGTATCCAACGGGGGTGCAAAGCCTTAGAGTTCGGTACACTGGCTTTCGTCACTGCCTCAAGGGCAGGATATGGTGTTACCACCAAAATGCGTTTTTCCTGTGCCAGTGCGCGTTCTTTTAGAATCGCCATTTGCACTGCTGTCAAAACTTTCTCCACAGAGGAAAATCGCAACTCTGCCGAAGTGTATAGATGTGACTTGTATGCAATAGGTACTGTGTCACCTTCGTTAAAGGTTAAGTACGTGAAACCCACTGTCCCTGGTATGATTCTAATCACCAGGTTGGTGTGGTTGTCACGCGTCAACAAGAATTTAGATTCAAGCAGATCAGACTGCAAAGACTGCAGTATAGAGGAATGCTCGGGAAGCCAGCATGACTTCGAAAAGTTAGGTTGTATCAAGGCATAAAGAGGCTTGATATGCTGGGCATATTCGGGAATATAAGTACGTCCGAAGTTCAGAAAACCCAGTAAAGACTGAAGTTTCTTCAGTGTGGTTGGAGGGCACAAAAGTGCACATTTCTCCAAGAAATGAGGGGCTAAGCCCTTACCTTCATTGTTGAGCTCATAGCGCAAAAACAAAACGGTAAATTCAGCAATGTGAGATTTGGCAAAGTTAAACTTGTAACCTAAGACCGCAAACTCGAGAATAATGCGGTCCACTCGGGAAAGATGCAGGTATAATTCGTCGTCTGTCAGGTAAATATCATCGACGTACGAACATGCATCTGGGTCTATGCCGTCTAACAAAGAGACAACACGGGCAGCGAATACACCTGGACTGTTTTGTAGCCCATAGGGAGACGCCGGAATTTGAATTGTTTACCACCGGAGGTAAAAGCGCTCCATTGGCTACACTCCGTGGCTAAGTTGTGCGTGTAAAATCCATTGGATAAGTCAAGCGTTGTTTTATATTTTTTACGAACAAGACTGTCTACAAGCACAGAACTGTGGGTATTTTGCACCGCAAAGGTCCGACAATGAGAGTTCAAATGCCGGTAATGCAAAACTAGGCAGTACGATCCATCGGGTTTAGAAACCGCGAAAAGGGGATTATTCATAGGTGACACGCATGTTTCAATTACTCCTTGGTATTCTAACTGTGTCAGAATTTCGGAAACGGGACCTTTACCTTCCCGTTTGATGGGATATTGGGGTTGTGGCTGTGGCAGTGACCGCAAAGGAATATCATGGGGGGGTGAGTCTTCATCCCAGCCCACGTGGTTGCGGTATAACGCCGGAGCCAGGGACACGCCCACTCAGCTGCGAGAGCCTCCGCCTTGTCCTTGGGGACATGACGAGAAAAGCTCGGAAGGATTACCTCCTCCCCTCTACGCGCTGCAAGTACGAATGGGGGCGGCCAATCCGCCTCCGCCAACAAAATGTCGCAAGAAGAGGTCAGATTCTCCCAAGAAATTCCTTTAACAACACGCTGTATGTCACCCTCAATTTGGATGACAATATTATATAGTCTATCAGGGGGTGCCACTCTGGTGTCTGCTGTCTCGACAGTAATGAATGTTTCAGTTGCTGTCGCCTCCATATGAGGACGTAGTGCCTCCCGCACTATGGTAACTTCCGCGGCGCTGTCTAGGAGCGTCACTGCCCACGTCCAATTCAGGAGTCTCGTTCTCACCGTCTGTGGCATACCTCGCTGTTACAGCTGCAACTTTTTTCTTCTGAAACTGTGGGCGAGAACGTGGTAATTCTTCTGGTTTCCCTCTGACTTGTTGTCGAGGTTGGTCTCGTCCTGGCGGGGCCTCCCGACCCCTACCTCTATCCATGCGATCTCCTCCACCAGTCTGTGACGACGTTGGTGCCTGCGAAGAACGAGGAGAACGCGGGTCAGGGACCTGAAATCTCTCTGGAGATTTTATTCTCGCTCTATCTCGCAAATCATATGTGCGTTCAGAAGACACGGAAACTGGGGAAGCACCTCGCGACCCCGGCTTCTTCTGTTGCTTACCCTGTTTTTTCAACCTCCAGCTCTTTTTAGTAAAGAACGGTTTCTCATCTTTCGCAGATTGAGTTTTTGGTTGTGGTTGCAATGGAGTTTGTGTTTTAGCAAAAGGCTTAACTCCCAGGCTATTGCGGCCTATAGTTTTATAAGCTTGTGCAATAATTTTCGGTAATTCGCGTGACTTGTCCAGTTCTGGGACCAAAGCCAAAGCATTAGCTACTTGAAAGTTAACTGCATCACCCTTGACGTTAGCAAGGATTAGTTCAGCCACTACATCGAACACTCCCACCAGTCTCATCCCTAATTCCACAGCCGCCTCAGGGCCATGCTCATCCTGTACTCGTTTAATTACAGAGGGGAGAACCGTCATGGAAGGAGTGCCGAAACTCTTCGCATACACTGCTGCGAATACCTTACCCCAGTTGTTGCAATCTGCCAACTCGGGAACTAGGTCTTTTGGCAAACTAATTGTCAATATCCTGTGTTTTTCCACAGGAGAAGTATTTGGAAAAACTGCCTCCAGCTGGTCAAATTTCTCTGCAAGCAAATAAGGTAAATCATCCTTATTTTGTGGGCGCTTGCCCATCACCGAATTAACCATGACGGGACTTATGGTTACACCGCCAGGTCCAGCTGGATGTGCCGCAACTCCAGGCGGGGCTGCCTGGACGATGCCTGTAACATTCTGTACTAAGGCTCTATGCACTCGTATCAAAGACGAATGCAAATCACGCAGTTCAGCGACTGCAAGCGTCATGTAACGCGGATGTGGGGTATACCCGGCCAAAACAGGCCAAGAGGCCCCTTCAATCGATAAGGGGCCTAAACGAACCTTGTAACCGGTTGGGGGAGGGCGCCATCAAACCAAACACGGTGTTGCCATGCCGTGAGCGGTACTTCAAGATTCCGATAAGGTCTATAATGATTAGGAAGAGCGGTGGCTGTATATTCATGGAACGTATTGTCAGTCCCATCCACCGCCGGAAAGGTGATCCAAGAGTAAAATACCTCAAAGTGGTAGGCTGGATCCGCCTGAACCACAAAGATCAGATCGACACCCACGTCAGGCACTCCATACACTGCCAAATGAGCTCTGAGCGCTGCGCGGCTATGTGCCACAATTTGGATAGCCATTTAAAGCTGAGAAGTATTTGACAATCTAATAGGAGGCAGCACAATATAGGGTTTTATTAAAACACCTTTTAACAACTTCAAGCTTGAAAGAACCTATAAAAACGTCAATATAGGCGGTACCACCTTCACACACGCCTCCGGAAGCGTCCGTGAAGGGTGTTGTGGACAAGCACAAGTACTACTCAAGCGTCTCGCAGATAAGCCCACTTCGTTGGTGGCGCCATGTTGTAGGGATTCTGCACATACACAGAGCTATGCACAGGATAATAGGACATCGGAATATAGTGGTGAGCCAACCATACACCTTAGTACCCACAATCCCAACCCGACTAGCATTAGCGTCTCATTAGCAGCGCAGCTACCAATGATTAGACAACCCAGAACACGGTATCTCTCTCAGGACTCGCGGGAGCAAGGACACCCTTTCATAACTCACTCATACCTGTCCACAACGTGCGTAATAAGAGACACTGTATAGTTTAAATGTTTATTTCAACTATCGTGCTCTAAGATGCAGTACACGTGCTAGTACTATCAGCATAATGAATAATGATAACATAGTAAACATTGTTACAATTCCATACAGTACAAACGGGGATAGCATTTTATAAAGACAGTGGATATAGGGCTAAATGGCCTGTCCACCCTCCCCGTGCTAATAACTAGTTTATTATATAAACAGAAGACCTCTGGGCATTGTCAGGCAGACCCCCATACCTCAATATCTAGATGCTAGGTTTACATCATCAGACAAGCACAGCTCTTCTCTCTGGAAAGGTTTTTCTCCAAGTGCCGCTGACATTGAAATCACAATATTAAATGCACACGAAATTCTCCAGTGCAGCTGCAATCAGTGTTATGTCTAAGTGCCAGGGGCTGACCAGATCAGCAAGAACAAGGGACATTGTTTTTCGACCTTGTACATGATGTGCAGACACAACCCAAAGGGAACAGGAGGAAAGGTGAAAAGCAAACAGTTCTAAAATAGCAGAGGCTGGAAAACAAAGGCACAAAGTAACGTGCGCAAAGAGGCATCATGGCAGCCAGGCCTAAGCTAACTTAGCAATGCAGTCCATGAGTCCACAAACCACACTACACCTCTATATCTTGTTTAGCATATTTGATAATTATAAGTACCATATTTCTGGAACACTGCATGCTGTTCTTTGCCCACTCCTCGAGCATTTCTGGCCTCGTATCTGGATGGTTGGGCAAAGTAAAGATCCGGAGACCTCTGGAAATGCGTTCAAACTCAATGTATTTCTCTAATGCTATTATTTCCCAGCTTTTAGATATTTCTTTTTTGAGCAATTTCTCCAGCTGGAAAAACAGTTGTTTGATGTTTCTTTGTGACTGGTCTTTTCCTCTGATTTCTTTTTCGGGAGCATATTCCCCCAATCCACTTTTAAATAGTGCTTCTGCTTTTAAAGTTCTTTTGGCGGCTCGCGCTTCCATTTTATTAATAGTTGTGACCCTTAATTGCTTATCTCACTTTAAGTGGTAAATTGATCAATTCTGTGGCGTATGCTTGCTTTAAACGACTTCTGAGTTATCTGTATACTCTATCTCTGTATATACAGAAATCCTCGCTGCGGCGTTATGCTGATGTGCACTGTATGTTTAATGCGAGCGCCCCCAACTCCCTCCTTACCTGGCGAGTCTTCCGATTAAGCGGTGTCCTCCAGCTCCGCTTTCACGGTGCTCCCACTCCAGGTTTAGAGTTCTGCTGTGCGGGCGCCCCTTCCGTAGTTCCGTCGTGTCCTTGATGTTTTGAATTACACAGTTTGCCACTTATTTTCTTGAGTGTGTAGGATTTGTAGATTTCTTGACCGTTTTCTCTGCGGTTTCGTTGTAATCCTACCGCATGCTTGTAATCCCAAGGTTGACAGACTTTCACAAAATGCCGGGCGCTACCGATATAATTAATTTTTTGAAACAAACAGTCCGTAATCGGTGCGCGATTTACTCCGCTGGTGCATGTGTCGAGGTCAGACCATGCCTCGCAGTAATTTCCTCAATCAAAATTAAGGCACTGCACTCCAGAAGTTGTGTGGTTTAAGAAAGCTTTTAATAAAGCATAGTTCCCGCCACCATTACCACCACCAAACATTTCGACCAAGAAATGGTCTTTGTCACGGTTACGTGAGTCCTTTGTCGATTTCACCCTTTATAGTGTTAGTTTATATTCCCAGTTCCGATGCATTCTGGGACTTGTATTTTTAAAGAGTCGCATTTAATGAATTTACATTGTACATTAGTCCATATGTTCATATTGGCATTCTGACAGTGTTTCCCAAATATTATAATACACTTTGTAGGGTTTAGCGAGTATTTAACTTCTCCAACTTTTTTCAATTTCAATAAACTTTATTCGCACTTTTATTATGCGCATAACGGTATCGTCCGTTTTCTCTTTGTCTATTCCAGGTTCAGTACCTATTTCAAGAGTGACTCGCTTATTTTTTGTTGTTGTTTATAAACAAATTATTTTTGGGATGAGCAAAACTACATTCAACTGTCCTCAAATCCAATCAACAGACTAACATTGGAAGTTGAATCGAAGATCAGGACATGGAAAAATGATGGCCTTTTAAATGATGATGAAGCTCAATTCCTCCTTAATGAGAGTCCTGTGATGCCTACCATATATTTTCTCCCTAAAGTTCACAAAACTCTTATAAATCCGCCAGGAAGACCCATCGTTTCCAGTTGCCATTCTTTATATGAAAACATCTCAATCTATGTGGATAGATATCTCTCACCCATAGTAACAAATCTAAGTTCCTATATCAAAGACACTGGAGACTTTTTAAGAACATTGTCAAACATGGGATGGCAAAAAGGGTTCCAGCTGGTAACCATTGACGTGGTATCCTTGTATACCTCCATTGATCATGAAATCGGACTGAATGCAGTAGGATACTTTCTACGTCAAAGGAGCATCCAGGAACTCAAGCACACAAAGATGCTAATGGAAATGGTGGAATTATGTTTGAAAAACAACATCTTTCTTTTTAATCAAAAAGTATATACCCAACAACGCGGAACTGCCATGGGAATATCTTTTTCACCCAGTTATGCAAATCTCACCATGGGGTGGTGGGAAAAATTTGTTGCATGGAAAGAGGAAAATGAAGGATATACAGCCAAGATAGAACTTTGGCTGAGATATATCGACGATCTCTTCCTAATCTGGAATGGCAGCCCAAGTGAATTTAAAAAATATTTCAACATCCTAAATACCAACGATGTAGGTTTGAAATTTACCTATAACATCAGTTCCAAAACAATTCAATATCTGGATGTCCAAGTGTACATAGAGGAAAATCAGATACAAACGAAAGTCTATCGTAAACCTACAGCAACCAACAGTATACTCCACGGTAAAAGCTTTCATCCAGCAAATTTAATAAAAAATATCCCATATGGGGAGTTTATTAGAATGAGGAGAAACTGTTCTGCAAATGATATGGCTGGAAAAAACTTCAAAGAAAGTGAAAAACGATTCATGAGGAGAGGATACAAATACAGAGACGTAAAAGAAGGTCTAGAGCGGGCAAAAGCAATTGCACAAGCAGAAACTCTGATTACCAAAGTAAAAAATAAAACAGAAGACACAACAAGTTTAATCTTAACCTACAGTAAAGAGAGTTTCAAAATCAAACAGATCTTACAAAAATATTGGAATGTTCTAGAAAAAGATCCTGACATAGGAAAAACAATTGTACCTAGACCCAATATAACGTATCGCAAAGTTGCATCCTTAAAAGACAAACTTGTGAATAGCCATTTCGTATCACAGAAACCGAAAACATGGCTAACAGAAAAACAAAAAGGATTTGTTCATTGTAACAAATGCAAAGCTTGCAAAATTGGCAAATCTATGACCAGCATTAAGGACTTCAAAGGAAAGACATTCATGATAACAGCATATGTTGTCTACATGATTGAATGCACTCTGCGGATTACGCTACATTGGTAGCACCATCTGTCCTCTTTGCAAGCGGATACTGGAACATCTCAGAGCCATTCACAATAAAGATAAATGGGACACTGTTTTTATTACATCTACGTGACACTGGTAATGTAACGCGATTGTGGCATAAAGGACAGATTACGGTGCCACGTTAAGAAATGATAGTGCCGGTGCATTCTGGGGTCTGTAGTGCAAGCTATGACCATGTGACCACTTGGTATATATTTCACTCACCTGTGACCAAGGCGTTATATCGCCGAAACGCGTAAGGAATGAGAGTGGACTCCTATGCTGTGTCACGAGACCAATAAAGTCCTTTTGCAAACAAGTCGACGTTGTGGCTTTGAACTTTGTGTGCCATTAATCCGACAGGATCTCCATTCCTGTATACAAAGCCCGCCCTGCAGGGTCGGGGGCCTCCGGTAAAATGGAACTTTGTTTGGATGTTTATTGAGGAGGCATGACCCGCTGAAACCATGCACCAACCACCGGACTGCCATGGATATTGGGTGCTGGTTAAGAAAGGGAGACGAGAGGGGAGATTCCTCTCTCTGAGAACGCCGCATTGCAAAGAATACACAGAAGCGTGACAAGCAGCAGCACTGTGCTAATTATTCAGGCAGCATGCACCTACAAAATGGGACACTGTTTTTATTACATCTACGTGACACTGGTAATGTAACGCGATTGTGGCATAAAGGACAGATTACGGTGCCACGTTAAGAAATGATAGTACCGGTGCATTCTGGGGTCTGTAGTGCAAGCTATGACCATGTGACCACTTGGTATATATTTCACTCACCTGTGACCAAGGCGTTATATCGCCGAAACGCGTAAGGAATGAGAGTGGACTCCTATGCTGTGTCACGAGACGAATAAAGTCCTTTTGCAAACAAGTCGACGTTGTGGCTTTGAACTTTGTGTGCCATTAATCCGACAGGATCTCCATTCCTGTATACAAAGCCCGCCCTGCAGGGTCAGGGGCCTCCGGTAAAATGGAACTTTGTTTGGATATATATATATATATATATATATATATATATATATATATATATATATATATATATATATATATTGCTAGCTTCGCCAAAGAACCTCCAATACCACTCGGGAAAGACGAACGCTGACCCAAAGTTCCTAGTGCAAAGGTGAGTTTATTCCATGCCCTGCATCTCCGCCATAAATATATATATATATATGTCCAGTGGGTCACCTATGGGAGTGAGATCTGGGGCTATACTGAGGAGGGTGCATTACAACTTGTCAAGAATACTTTCCTGGGACAGATACTCTGCTTACCGCAGAGTATCCCATCTTTTGAAGTGCACAAAGAACTAGGGATGGGCTTTCTCTCAGACGTGTTGGCTTTTCGCCCCATATCACTGTGGATGAAAATTTGGACCAAGAAGGAAAACGCCCTTACTAAGGAAATATTAAGAGACTGTCTTTCCCTTGATCATACTAACCGCATTTGTTGGTTCAAGTATGTCAGAGAATGTTTCATTAGCTTGAGTAGGGCAGACTTTTTTGAGCGCCCAGAGAAAACTTGCTGTAGGGATTTGATCTGGGTGAAGGAATTTTTTTTTTTTTAAAACATAGGTCGGCCAGAGAATAAGTGGAGCTGAGGAAGTGTAGTGTGCGTAGGTAACTTTTTTTGAAAACTGTGTCATCTACTGAACCGTATCTCGTTTGGTTTAAAAGTATTCATGTCCGTTTTCTATTGACAAGATTTTGATTTGACCTCCTTCGTTATCTTTTGGCCCAACCTCGTGGTACACATAGAGGTCAGTGCCTCCCACCTTGTGGCTGTGATGGAAAATCTCCTCAGGATATGATGCACTTTTTAATGTTTTGTAGTTTTTACGAGCTACCTAGAAAGTCTTTTATCATTCCTATTCTTAGAAAAGCAGGTTTTAACTATGATGAGACAGTAGTGGAAAGAGGACATTGTCCTGTTTCCAGTGCTACCTCTCATGCAAAGATGAGGCAAACTTTTGTCTCCACACCAATCAAAAGTAATAATAGATATTCCATTAGCACGATATACTTTCACTTTGTTTTGTTGTAACATCAGCATGATAGGCACTCTCATGATACTGCCCAACAAACAAAACAATCAAACTTGTGACTCAGGGGAGGTTTCTCCCTGACGCCCCAACTTTGATTTTAGGAAAGCAAATCCATCTGGTGATGTAACCAGAGGCATTTTACTTTTTTATGTGTGCCAATCAACACATTCCTGATAGCAACACTGTAAAGGTAGTCCAGACATCTGGAACACGTCAACGGCCGCACTGAAGCAGTTAGTGTTTCTTTCTGTTGTCAATGTCTTTCTGCTCTTACTTTTGTGACCATCAAATAACGACTGAACCACTAATTTACCCACTCACTCACCTATTCATTAATTCATTCACTCACTCATTCACACTAAGATTGAACAGACACATGTTTTTTTTGCCATCACCTTGGTTTTTTAGACTTTGATGCTTTTCATCACTTATAGTGGGAGTAAGATTTTTAATAAAAAATGTTGGGAAATGTGTGGAGTGAGTCTAAAGACTAAGGCATGTAGGATAAATCCAAATGGAGAAAGCATATACTGAAAAAGCAAACTGTAGGTAAGTGCATGTAGGGAAGTCTAGATTTACTATTCCTAGATCCACATCTATGTACCTTGATGGTATCTGTATCAAATAGGTGCATATTTGTGGAGTTAGCTATGGAAAATATAGACATTGTGTCCCATCAATATTCTGGGATTGATATTCATGCTGCACGCCCTACAATGGAATAAAGTAACTGCAAGACCACCGATGGACCCCAATACATGGATAAAATTAAAGTGTTTCCGAAGCATGATGTGGATCCAAGCTTGGTTATTTCGATTGGGGCCACCAGATGTGCAAAGCCTTGAGGAGTGGCAGAAAATAGACTGGTCTATAGTCTAGAAAAGGAGAAGCCAAGCTACGTTGTTGTAGGGGGACAAAGGTCTCCCTATACATTATGAGGACAAAGGCAGTCCAGGCCTTTTTTCCTCATGGTTTATAAATGTCACCAGAACCCCTACTTAAGACACCAGCCAGCCCTAAACTGTGGGAGAGACATTACTACCTCCAGAAGTTTGTTTTCATAACACAATGGTAGAAGATGTTTGGAGCAAGCACTAGTGTAGCTTACGATGAAAGACAGGAAATAGTGCCAATCAAAAATGTTTTGGGATCTGGTCCACAATCATAACTTAGTACTTACAGTGCTCACTTCACATGATACATCCCACGGTCCCTGCAACAGTTTTGGACTGACCGGTATCTTAATTAGTAGAAGAGCTGGAGTGGCACTATTTTACCACCTTTGACATGGGTAGATGGTTGCTTGTCATGGGAACTTTACAGGTGTACACTGGTTTTGGCAGAATACTTAGCAGTATTTGTTGATTTAGCTAAAGTAAGCAATAGCACATAACACAATAACATACACAAAATGACGTAGCAACATGATTAAAAAATAAGAGGAAAAACACAGCAAAACTGTCAAAACAGAATGCAACTGAACTGCCACAGCACAACACATCACCTTGCAATAATGCAGCACTAAAACACAGCAGAACAAAAACACATAACACATCACACCAACAACAAATGTCACACAACAAATATGCCCAAACGTTCCTGTTACACATTACCAGCTCCAACATCACTGTTTCATAATATGGTAAAAGATACTTGCACCAAGACCTGCCTTAACTTACCACCAAGGAAATGAAATAGAGCCAGCCAAGAAAAGCTTTAAGACCCGGCCCTGGAAGTCACATAATTGGCAGATTTAACACTGAAAATAAGTCAGGTGGATTTCCTATATTGCCTTAATTACTTCCTCAAATAAAATAAAGGATGCCATCAGGTGGAAACTCTGAAAATCAAGACTGCAGCACAGGCAGTGCTCCTAGCCATTGCTAGCTCCTCGAAGCGAGACCTAGTCTCTTTTAGGACTGCCAACCTTTATCATCTCCCTGGAGTGGAAATGCATCACATCATTGGATGACAGCATGTGCCTCCTCTCTTTGGCAAGGGAAATGCAGCAAAATAATCAGATTGGCTGTAATTAGCATATCGCTGTGTTGAGCTCACTCTCAGAAGAGTCATACTGTCTCATTGTCACTTTTTGTAGCCTACGGCATCTCTTTATAATGAAGGCACATCTCTGTCAAGATGACAGCCTTCACTGTCTCCAAACAGTGAGACTGACAGCAGGTTAAAGGCTGTCAACCTGTTCCAGTTCTGTAGAATGAGGTCCCGGTATCTTCAGTTGTCTTTCAGGTTGATGGGAGTACCTCCTGTGATTTCCCGAGTAACTGCTGTTATTCACACAGATGCAATATGGTAGTTATCATCTTTTTTGCTAGCATATGTGATGTTACACTCTGCAGCCACTATGGCCACAAGGAACGCTTTATGCATTTCACTCATATCAGCCTTCACTCTGGGTTTGGAGGTAAGAGCTTATAGGATGGGAAGTAGTGTTATGTGGGGAAACAACATGGGGAATGGAGATGACCAAGAGAGGTCTAATGGGGAGTGGCAGGAGAATACAATTTAAAAAGTAGGAGGGTGAGAAACTTGGTGAGGCATTGCTTACACTCTGTGGTCACTTTTGAAGATGTTACAAGTCACAGGTTGGCTTTGCACCCCCAAGCTGGATTTCTGTGGTTTAAAGGTAAATACATGTTTGGGGCTGGAGGGAAGGGGTGCTGAAAAGTCCTAGAACAAGCATGATCCTCTTCATAGTGATTACAGTACAGTCACCCATGAAAACAACTGTGGGCTGTAAGGTAAGCTGACAGAAAAATCTGTGACAGGCAGCTCCAGGTCCCAATAAAGAAGAAAAGAAAATTCAAGCAATGGCCCATCTAAAGATTTCTTAGCAGACACCTCTATTACCCTGACCCCACAGCACCTTGCAGTGAAAACTTAGTTGAAGCCCGGAGACTGGTTGCAACACTGCAGCTACAGTGTACACAGCAAATATGATAGGGTAGGTGTTGGAAGTGGGGGTCCTTATCCCTCACCGCCGCCACCAAATGCTGGAGGCGGGAGTCCCCGTCCCACACCGCTGTTGCCAGGTGCAAGATCCGGACCCCTTGTTTCAACGTTAGGCTAAGTAAGGACACCGTCTGAGATAGCCCTGCTCACCCCCTTAATAGCTTGGCACGAGCAGCCAGGCTTATCTCCAAGGCATGAGTGTACAGTATGTGCAACCACTCTCACAGCAACCCAATGATGTCACCACAAATAGACTCCACACGAGTTTTTATAAAACGAGTATAATCTTTATACAAGAAGATATACAATATCACCACATGATACAAAACCAACATATAATAATGGGTAGTATTTCTTCCGGTGGATTGGTAGGTTCTAATCCCAACCACCGCTTCTAACCAACAGTTAAGCTGACTTCTAACCGTTTCCAAAAGGTTAGGTAGGTCGTATTGCTAGAATCACACACGTTGCAAAAGAAACGAAATACTGCAATGCGTAACGATATACTCCTGAACTGTGCAATAGAGAAACAATGCCATACGTAGCGCCACAGTCATGTACTTTGCAATAGAAGGAATAATGCAATGCGTATCACCACCAGCATGCCCTGTACAAGGAAGAAACAAAGCAATGCGTCACACTACAATCATGTACTGTGCACTGAAGAAATAATGCAATGCGCCACGTTATAATCAGGTACTGTGCAATGAAGAAATAAAGCAATGCGCCACGCTTACAATCATGTACTCTGCAAGGGAAAATAACGCAGTGCGTAGTGCACCCAGCATGTAGTTCGTCAGGCACAAATAGAGTCAGGCGTCATACGACAGTTCGATAGTTCGTTAGCAGCAATAATGCAAAGTGTAATACGACAGTCTAGGTACTCCGTTAACAGTTGCCCCCAACATGGATCAATGATGACACAAAAGTACCGCTTCTCACTCTGGCCCCAGTACTGCCCCTCCTTGGGCCAGCACGGGCCTCGTGCCGAGCCGAAGCAACAGGCTCACGCAGCTGCCAGGAGCGAGAGGCCGAGAGAGTGTCCCTCCGAGCCCGCACCCCACCCCAGGTGGTGATCCACGTTACCTGGGGGGGCGCGACCCCACTCTCCTCCCCTCCTTCAGCGACTTGGGCCTTGATCCAGAACTCCGTCAATGGGCACGGCGAGCTCGGGCCGGCGACTCCGCTCCTCCGGGACTGCCGGTCCGGGCCGCTACTGTTGCACTCCGAGGGCCCAATGACCTGGCCCTCCTTCCGGCGGTCTCAGTGGACACCGAGACCCGCCCTCAGCACTTGTGGAGACTTACTTCGTTTCGGTGCACACGCTACCCAGGCACTCCTCACCAGCGCCTCTGGTTGCACCGCGACATGCACTCTACGCGTCCGAGACTCGCCTCATCTCTGGTGCACACGATGACCAGACGATCATCACCACTCATCGGCTTGCACCTCAACACGCACCCTGCGCGTCCGAGTCTCACCTCTTCTCTCGGTGCACACAACAACCAGGCGCTCTTCACCAACGCCTTGGCTTGCACCACGACACGCACCCTGCGCATCCAAGACTCACTTCTTTTCCCGGTGCACACAACGACCAGGCGCTCCTCACCAATGCCTCGGCTTGCACCACGACACGCACCCTGCGCGTCCGAGTCTCACCTCGTCTCCCGGTGCACACAACAACCAGGCGCTCCTCACCAACACCCCAGCTTGCACCACGACACGAACCCTGCGCGTCCGAGACTCAGTTTACTCCTGCGTGCCCACGATCACAAGGCACAACTTCTGAGGGTCTCAAGCTGCAAAAGCACGCGCACACCGCGTTGCTTGGGACTTCCTGGAAACTTTTATGTTCCTGTGTTTCCAAACAGAGAGCCAGCTCACTTCGGGCCCTTGGGGTTCAGGACACAGCACAAAGCACAGTCCTGTTCAAGAAGGGGGACACCACCCACTGCAATGTCCCTTCAGTCTCTTCCTTAGTAAAAGCTACAAACTGCAGGCCAGCCCCAGATCACGAAGCAAGGGTCAGTCCTATCCAGCAGTCTCTTCAGCAACTTCTTCCTTGGCAGAGGTTCTTCTTGACCACGAAAGAGGTCAAAGCCTTTGCAGACTCGACCTTTCCATTTCGCCATTCAAAATTACACCAAATTCTAGGGGTTTCAGTTCTCTTAGTTATACCCCTTCATGTCTTTGAATTTTGTTGTGCTCAGGGGTCCCTGACCCCTGCCTAAATCAGTTCTGGGTGTCTCCCTCCCAGTGTCACCTTTCTCCCTTTGATACTGGGGGTCTGGACCCTTAATCACTCAGCAGGAGATGGGTCAATTGTTTTACAGCTGCAACCCAGGCCTCTTCACCTCCCGGGGTTTCTCCTCGCATACTCTCCAGATGCAGGTCAGTCAGGTGCCATCTCACCCCCTCCCATCTCAGATCCAGACAGTTAATCCACATTCAGCAGAGACACACAGAAATGCTTAAAGCACAAAACTCAGCCACTTTCTAAAAGAGTGGTTTCTGAACACACAGGGACAAAACCACTTTCATAGAAAGATGTGTTATGACACTGTGAGTTCATACATACTAAACTTCACCTCTCCATTATAAACTTATAGGAAACTAGGCTAACAAAACACCATACCCAGCCTCCCCATTCTGTCCTATGGGCAGAATGGCCTTTCACCAGTAAAAACGAAATGGAGTGTTTTTTCACTGTCAGGACATAGCACACACCTCAGTATATTTCCTGCCTTTTACCTACACTGCACCCTGCCCAGGGGTTACCCGGGACCTACCACCGGGGTGCCCACAGTGTACGCAAAAGGGAAAGGAAGGCCTGACAAGTGGTTGCACTTGTCAGGACAACATGCTAACTTAGCAAACTGCGCGCAGGCCCTACACTGAAGGCCTGAGTTCCCTTCTCTGCGCGCCTTTGCATTACTAGCCCTTGCACACACAGTGCACATCACTAGGGACTCTTACTAGTAAGGCAAACATACCAATCATGGCCAACCAATTACCATTGTACTTTACATAGGGAACCCTTGTACTTTGACACTGATCAGCAGTGGCAAAGTACCCAAAGCATCTAAATTGGCAACTCTATGTCAGGAAAACGGTCTAGGGGGAAAGCAAAAAGTTTAGGGAACTGTAGCCAAAAAGGCCAAGTCCTACACAACCCCCTCCCAGCCAAAAGCCAGGGTAGACCAATCATTACCTTGATGGACTTCCCTGCTTCGGGCGATAGAACCAGGACGCAGGCCCTCTACCACAGGGACACCCTCCTGTTCCTCGCCTTCCTGACCCCAGGGGATTTTTCTGATCACTACCCCCTGAGCCAACAATGCTGTTCCATGGATCCCTCCCGGCCAGGGGAACCCCTCCAGGGGTGCTGGACCCATGCCAACCCCACCCTGGAGTGGTACCCTGGGAAGGCCCATTGGTCAGGATACTACCTCCAGTCATCCTGCCCTCCAGGTTAAAAGTGGGTTTACTCTGGTCGCTTCTAGGGGACCCAGCCCCACTGGCTGGACACTGTCCCACCGGTGTTCCCACTGGGGAACACAACCCTCTTTTAACCTTCCATTTATTGTTCTGGGCCTGCCACTTAGGAATGGCACCCACAAACTTCAGGACGGCAGGAGCTCTGGCTACAGACTCCCCACGCCCTGCTGACGCTAGGTGTTCTTCCTCACACCTCTGGCAAGTAGGCACTAGACCTCCACCCGGGGCTCTCCTACAGCCCCCCAGTTTCCTGGGTGGTGCTGCTGATCCCTGGGGGTGCTGCTTACTCTTCCTCCCCTCTTTTGAGACAAGAGGCTAGCCAGCAACCCCTCCTCACTACTCTGGGATCTCCTTGCGCCACTTGGCCCTCCTTCCCTCTCTGGGGCCTTTTCAGGCCCCTGGACCCATGACCAGGGGTCCGGTTCTCGTGCAGACTCCCGGGAATCAAGGAGCCCACACCTTAACCCGGGGTGGAGCAATCCTGGAAAATAATTTCTGAGCCTAGGCTCCCCTGGGGCCAAATTGGTCAACCCCGCCAAATCATTTACCATGCTAACCACTACCCAATCCTCCAGTGCACTCTTGTAATCATCCACACTTGGCACTGGTTGTGCGCTGCCACCAATCACACTGGACTCTGTTTGTTTACCCTTAATGTCCAGTTCCCTCATGCTTAACTCATGAGTGAAGAGAATCCGTTTCTCTTCCAACGCAAGAGCGTTCCTGCTCTCCTCTGCTTGAGTTTTAAGTTTTAACACCTCCAACTCATGCAGTCTGACCCTTTGGTTTTCCTCCAACTCCTCTGGTGAAAAACTCCTCCCTGAATGGCTACTACCCGCCCCTGCGGCTGGTCTCTCCACTGGCAAATCCTGTGGACCAAATCCATTCCCTGGGTCATCCTCATCCACCTCAACATCCCCCATCTCCTGAGCCTCTTTGGCTTCCCACCAGGCCCTCAAGGCCATTTGCAGCTCCTCCTTCTTGGCGCTACCCTTCATGGGACATCCCAAAGCTCTGCAGAATTTCCTCAACTGATCAACCTTGTAGGAAAACAGTGCCTCAATGTTAAACTCTAATTCTGCAGCCTCAGCCTCACCGGCTATCTGGCTCTCTCCCTGAGACATGTTGTGTGGTTTAAAGGTTACTCAACAATAGAACCAACAATTCCAAAAACACAATATTTGGTTGCGTCGTGGTCTGCGATCAATTTATGATGAACACCAATTACTGTGAGTGATTTTGCGCATACACGTTTAATTTACATTAGGATCGAATCCCACCGCTCTGCCGCCAAATGTTGGAAGTGGGGGTCCTTATCCCTCACTGCCACCACCAAATGCTGGAGGCGGGAGTCCCCGTCCCACACCGCTGTTGCCAGGTGCGAGATCTGGACCCCTCGTTTCAACGTTAGGCTAAGTAAGGACACCGTCTGAGATAGCCCTGCTCACCCCCTTAGTAGCTTGGCACGAGCAGCCAGGCTTATCTCCAAGGCACGAGTGTGCAGTATGTGCAACCACACTCACAGCAACCCAATGATGTCACCACAAATAGACTCCACACGAGTTTTTATAAAACAAGTATAATCTTTATACAAGAAGATATACGATATGACCACACGATACAAAACCAACATATAGTAATGGGTAGTATTTCTTCCGGTGGATTGGTAGGTTCTAATCCCAACCACCACTTCTAACCAACAGTTAAGCTGACTTCTAACCATTTCCAAAAGGTTAGGTAGGTCGTATTGCTAGAATCACACACGTTGCAAAAGAAACAAAATACTGCAATGCGTAACGATATACTCCTGAACTCTGCAATAGAGAAACAATGCCATACGTAGCGCCACAGTCATGTACTTTGCAATAGAAGGAATAATGCAATGCGTATCACCACCAGCATGCCCTGTACAAGGAAGAAACAAAGCAATGCGTCACGCTACAATCATGTACTGTGCACTGAAGAAATAATGCAATGCGCCACGTTATAATCAGGTACTGTGCAATGAAGAAATAATGCAATGCGCCACGCTTACAATCATGTACTCTGCAAGGGAAAATAACGCAGTGCGTAGCGCACCCAGCATGTAGTACGTCAGGCACAAATAGAGTCAGGCGTCATACGACAGTTCGATAGTTCGTTAGCAGCAGTAATGCAAAGTGTAATACGACAGTCTAGGTGCTCCGTTAACAGTTGCCCCCAACATGGATGAATGATGACACAAAAGTACCGCTTCTCACTCCGGTCCCAGTACTGCCCCTCCTTGGGCCAGCACGGGCCTCGATCCGAGCCGAAGCAACAGGCGCATGCAGCTGCCAGGAGCGAGAGGCCGAAAGAGTGTCCCTCCGAGCCCGCACCCCAACCCAGGTGGTGATCCACGTTACCTGGGTGGGCGCGACCCCACTCTCCTCCCCTCCTTCAGCGACTTGGGCCTTGATCGAGAACTCCGTCAATGGGCATGGCGAGCTCGGGCCGGCGACTCCGCTCCTCCGGGACTGCCGGTCCGGGCCGCTACTGTTGCACTCCGAGGGCCCAATGACCTGGCCCTCTTTCCGGCAGTCTCAGTGGACACCGAGACACGCCCTCAGCACTTGTGGAGACTTACTTCAATTTCGGTGCACACGCTACCCAGGCACTCCTCACCAGCGCCTCTGGTTGCACCGCGACACGCACTCTGCGCGTCCGAGACTCGCCTCTTCTCTGGTGCACACGATGACCAGGCGATCGTCACCACTCCTCGGCTTGCACCTCGACACGCACGCTGTGCGTCCGAGTCTCACCTCTTCTCCCGGTGCACACAACGACCAGGCGCTCTTCACCAACGCCTCGGCTTGCACCCCGACACGCACCCTGCGCATCCGAGTCTCACCTCTTCTCTCGGTGCACACAACGACCAGGCGCTCTTCACCAACGCCTTGGCTTGCACCACGACACGTACCCTGCGCGTCCGAGACTCACTTCTTTTCCCGGTGCACACAACGACCAGGCGCTCCTCACCAATGCTCCGGCTTGCACCACGACATGCACTCTGCGCGTCCGAGTCTCACCTCGTCTCCCGGTGCACACAACGACCAGGCGCTCCCCACCAACGCCTCAGCTTGCACCACGACACGCACCCTGCGCGTCTGAGACTCAGTTTACTCCTGCGTGCCCACGATCACAAGGCACTGAGATTCTCAAGCTGCAAAAGCACACGCACACCGCGTTGCTTGGGACTTCTCCGGAAACTTTTATGTTCCTCAATCAGGGGGGTTTGTTATCAATCAGGGTTTTTTTAAAGCGCGACTACTCACCCGTAAGTGTCTCAAGGCGCTAGGGGTGGGGGGGTGCAGGTTCCATTCCATCAAGGAGGGGGTCTGTCGAAGAGCCAGGTTTTGAGGTTTCTTGCGAAGATGGGGAGCGATGTTGTCTGTCTGAGGTGGAGCGGAAGGGCGTTCCATGCTTTGGCCGCGAGGAGGGAGAAGGAGCAGCCTCCCGATCTGGTCTTTCTGGTGCGGGGGACCACGGCGTAGGAGAGCTGGGCTGATTGTAGGGTCCTTTGGGGTACGTGGAATTTGAGTCGGCTGTTCAGGTATGCTGGTCCGGTGTCGTGGAGGGCCTTGTGTGCGTGGGTGAGCATCTTGAAGGTGATTCTCGCCTCGACGGGGAGTCAGTGGAGTGTGCGCAGGTGCTGGGAGATGTGGCAGTGTTTTGGCAGGTTGAGGACCAGTCTTGCGGCGGCGTTCTGGTTGTTCTGTAGCTTGCGGGTGAGGTTTTTGTTTATTCCGGCGTAGAGTGCGTTGCTGTAGTCGAGTCTGCTGGTGACCAGGGCGTGAGTGACGGTCTTTCGGTGTTCGAGGGGGATCCATTTGAAGGTCTTACGAAGGAGGCGGAGGGTGTGGAAGCAGGAAGACGAGACGGAGTTGATCTGGCGGTCCATTTTGAGCTCGGAGTCCAGGATGATTCCCAGGTTGCGTGCGTGGTCCGTGGGGGTTGGCGGGTTTCCGAGGGCGGGGGGCCACCAGGTGTCGCTCCAGGCGTCGGGGTTTGGGCCCATGATGAGTACTTCTGTTTTGTTGATGTTTAGTTGTAGGCAGCTGTTTTTCATCCATTTGGCGACGGCTTCCATGCCTTCTCGAAAGTTGCATCTGGCAGTGTTGGGCTCATTGGATAGGGAGAGGATGAGTTGGGTGTCGTCTGCGTATGACACGATGTTGAGTCCGTAGGTTCTGACGATGGGGGCGAGTGGAGCCATGTAGACGTTGAAGAGCGTCGGGCTGAGGGAGGAGCCCTGGGGGACTACGAAGGTGGTAGGTGTGGGTTCTGAGAGGAAAGGGGGGGGTCTGACCCACTGCGTCCTGCCGGAGAGGAAGGAGTGGATCCAGTCGAGGGCCTTGTCCTGGATTCCTGCGTCGTAGAGTCTGCGTATTAGGGTGCGGTGGGAGACTGTGTCGAACGCCGCTGATAGGGCGAGGAGGATGAGGGCTACTGTTTCTCCTTTGTCCAGTAGGGTGCGGATGTCGTCTGTTGCGGCGAGGAGGGCGGTTTCCGTACTGTGGTTTTTTCTGAAGCCGGATTGGGAGGAGTCGAGGATGTTGTGTTCTTCAATGAATGTGGCGAGTTGGCTGTTGATGGCTTTCTCGATGACTTTCGCTGGGAACAGGAGCAGGGAGATGGGTCTGTAGTTTTTGAGGTCGGTGGGGTCCGCTGAGGGTTTCTTTAGGAGGGAGTTGACCTCAGCGTGTTTCCAGTCATCGGGGAACGAGGCGGTCGCCAGGGAGCGGTTGATGGTGTGGCGGTGGAAGTTTAGGTCTCCCAGCAGGGTGCAGTTGGTGGATGCGATGGCCTGCGGGGAGATAATATCCGTGATGGAGTTGGTGAAGGGTCCGCGGGGTCCAGGGGGTCGGTAGATGAGGGTTCCTCAGAGGGTGGCGGTGGGGCTGGCCAGTATCTTGAAGTGAAGGTGTTCCATCAGTTCTGTGGGCTCGTCGGGGAGTGTGCTCAGGCGGAGGCTGGATTTGTGGACGATGGCGATTCCTCCTCCTGGGCAGATGGGGCGGTCCTTCCTGGAGATCTTGTATCCTTGGGGGATGGTGATGGCGATGTCCGGTCCCGAGGTAGTGTTGGTCCAGGTTTTGGTGAAGAACGCTACGTCCGGGGTGGTGCTGTCGAGGAGGTCCCAGATTTCGGTGGCGTGTTTGTGGAGGGATCGGACGTTGAGGAGGATGCATTGCAGGGTCTTCGGTTCGGTTGTGTTCTTGTGGGCGGGTTGTGCTGGATCCGTGTTCTTGGCGGTGCTGCAGGTGAGCCGGCAGCGGTGACAGCTGAAGGGTCCGTGGGTGTCGGCTGGTGATGCTAGCTTGCAGTTGTTGTTGTGGCCTGGGTTGAATGTGTGGAGTGCTGCTGGGTCGTAGCATTGGCGGGGCGGAGGTGCAGGGTTCCTGGCGCTGGTCGCGGTCGGGTCGCGGACGGGCGCAGACGGGTTCGGGGAGGGCTGGACAGCTGGGAGCGGGGAGGGGAGCTGGATTGGGCTGGTCGCACTGGGTGGGAGGGGCCACGGGGGCAGCAGCGGCGAGGAAAGGTAAAGGGAGGAAATAAGGGATAAAGAAAAAAGGGAAAATAAGCAGAAATACGGCACAAAAGAGCAGAGATGCAGAAAAGTGCAGAAAGGTGAAAGATAAAAGAGGGTAGAAAAACGAGTGAAAACGAGTGAAAGAGCAGAGCGAGAGGAATGGAAAATGAGCAGAAATAAGGCACAAAAGAGCAGGGATGCAGAAAAGTACAGAAAGGTGAAAGATAAAAAAGGGTAGAAAAACGAGTGAAAACGAGTGAAAGAGCAGAGTGAGAGGAAGGAGACAGAGGTCCACTGGACCACCAGGGATTGTAGTGTAGCTCCTATTTCCCTAATAGGCTCTGCGCATTGGAATAATATATCCTATAGGTTTGACATAGGACTAAGGTCGGTATGTCCCTATCGAGTATATTAAACTTAATTACTTGTGCCAGCTAGCTCAGAGGCCACTAGAAACTTCTTGACCACAAGAAGGGATTAGTTTCTGGCAGCCGCAAAACATGACCACTGTGTTTCCCTTACAGAATCAGGACGTGTCCCAGAGTCGTAGAAACAATAGATAACTATTTCACTCAGCTCAGTTGTGCATGATTCAGTTATTCTCAAAGTCACACAGAAATAACAGACGGGCGTTTCAATAAAAGGTTTATTGAACAGTCTTGTTTCTGTTGTAAGTTAGATGTGCTGTTACGATCACAAGACAGTATGCGAGATAAATAATGTACAAGGTGAGCAGTAGAAATAAATAATACTGCGTTAGCATTATCTTTTCAGCATATATGCATTTACATAAAATGACACAGCCTAAAAATGCGAGTACTCATACGATGCGTTTCTATCCTAGTTCTACCCAGTGTGCCTAACCTTTCCTAGGTGTAGGGAAAAGTAGAAGTAGGTGCTGTATTCCTGACTAGAGTATACTAAGAGTAAGTTACGCCTAGTATGCCAAGAGTCTAGTATGCCAAGAGTCCCTCTAGGTTCTTGTCTGCTCCATACCTGAAGAATGAGAGAGGTAGGAATCTCTATCCAGACTCGAACTCCAACACCCCGCAAGGGAAGTTAGATCACTGGAAGCTGGACTCTCTGCGTGCAGGAATGACAGCGTCTTCTCAGTGCGTCCGGCCGGGAATCGGGCTCCTCTGAAGTCGAGGTCTCCTCTGATTTACAGGGGTTTGGGAAGGTATATTTATACCTGAAAATGTTAGCATTGACGTAAGTTGGGTAGCGAAAGACGTCATGAATGAATCCCTTAAGGAATAGAGGTTCATGCATAATGTATGAGTCCTTGAAGAAATCAATAGTCCTGGGCAAGGGAAACTCCCGCAGCCTGAGGGTCTGTTTTTTCATGGACTCGTTGAGACGCTAGGGTGGACGGATGTCGGAATCCATGCCTGTATTTGGTATGCATGGGTTATGCCTAAATAAGGTCTGGGATTTTATGCCTATATAAGGGCAGGTTGGATTGTGCCTATATAAGGACATGATTCTAGAAATCCCGTTTATGGACACCCAATAAAGTACACAACACCCACTCCTCTTTTGTGTATACAACAATACTAAAATGCTAAACATTTAAAATGCTAAACATTAAAATGGAGTACCGCATAGTAAAACATATCCTAAAAAAGCTTTTTTGTTTAGAAGATACATTAAAATGCAAATGTTTCTGTACATCATCAAGCAGTGTTTTTCATTTCCAGCATAAAGTATGAAATTAATGCAGTCGGAATGAAATACAAAAGCAATATTTACATATGACTAAAATGATCGATAAGTGTGTTCAAAATCAAAAGTCATTTCCTGTCATGAAACTTAATATGAACTGAGTTAGACACACAAGATGACTAAGTGTCCCTGGAAGTACTGCCAAGTCTGTATTATAAGGCTAGTTCTACTTTAAGCAGATTGGAGTGCCATTTTTGTTCGAAAAAATGGGACAAAAAGTTCAAATTTGGTAAAGTTCCAAGGGTTTGAAAAATGAAGGCCAAATGGTTGCTGTTGTACTGGAACAGAGTATGCCGAATAAGAGTCAGTTTACGGGTCTGGTGTAAACATGAGATCATCTACTTCAATAGACAAAACATCATCTATTGCCGCTGGTGTAAGTTGGAACACCTCGTGTAGAAGATTGATCGCACAAAGATGGGAAGCATCGCTCTCAGCATAGGTAGCAGCAGCAATGTTCGCGTCCGTTGTTACCCGTGTGCCTGGAGTTGTCTCTCGTACCTCAGCAGCAGCAGGAGGCGACTGTGAGATCTCAATGAATGCTGACATCAGGATTGGAAGCCTCTGGGGACAACACAGAGCATGGGCCGTTATCGGGTCCAGCAAAGCATCAACATCCTTTGGCGCAGCTGATGGATGGCGTCCAACACGCATTCTTCACCGCATAGCAGGCAGCGTAGAACAGGTAAGATGCAATCATGCCAGATTGGTCAGAATGACAGGAACCATGTGGTATTAAGGTCCCGTAGACGAGTCATGCCCAATAGCTGTACTATTCGCTCACGGCACTTTCTTTCAAGGAGAGCTTTCTCCATTTCGCTCGGAGTGATTTCGGCGAATCGGCTGGCCATAGCGTAATAGCAGACAGATGAATAAAATTCCGGCAACAAGTGCGAGAATTAATGGTATGCCACCAAACACCGAATGTGCAAAGTTCGGAATGATTCCAAGTATTGCCTGGAACGGTGCTAATAGACCGGTGCAAATGCTCTTAAATACATGTACAATTCCTGTTGTATCTGACATGTTAAAGATACGTGATATCATTTCTACGAAATGTATAGGGCAGTTTGTACGTATTAAAGTCTGTATCTCAGCCGAAGTCCTTGCAACTTGTAGATCATAGGTTTCTCTGGCCGAGGTCAAAGGCACTGTTTGCTGTAAAAGCATGGCTTTCATTCTGCTTAAAGTATCAAATCTTATAAAAGAGACGTTCAGCGAAGGCCATAAAGGCGACTCCCTGACTGTGTCTATTGGGGAAACAATACTTGCATACAGCAAGTGACCCTGGAGTTGACCGTTACTAGATATGGGATGCCTGGCAACATTCCACAGCAGCTCTGATCATTCAACATGAGGTAACTCCCATTCGAAAGTTGTCCAAACGCTGGATTAATCACAGCAGCTGGTGAACCGTGCTGATGGCAAGACAAGTTTGCCACAGAACCATTACAAGCCCCGTGTAAAATAATGTCCTGGCAAATGAGTGAACCGGTCATCGCATGTTTACAGTTGATACCGCTAAGATACACTTCACGATCCCCACTCCAACATCTATGTGTATATGGTAAATTCCAAGATATCTTAATGTATTCCTTACCCAACCTTTCATATTTACCTGCTTGCATCTGTCTGAGGCAATACTGAAACTGAAAAGTTGTCACAGGTAATATTATTTTGCCATGAATAACCCATTCTGTAGCTGGTTTTTCTGCCACTGTAAACAGTAGTTTTTCCATTTTTTCAATGCTTAGCACTGTATACCTCGCTCCTCTTTGTGCCAATTCGACCTGTTTATCAGTGAGATTGTATTCTGCAAACAGAGACGACGTGTTGATGAAACGCCAAGGCACATAGCCCGCTCGCAAAGATTGCAGCGTCCATGTCAATAACACAATAGAACGTAATTGAGACTGACCTTGTTGTAACATAGCCAAATCATGTTCTAGAATGTCGATAGCAGAGGATACAATGCCATCCAATGAATAAATCCTGGAGGACAAAGTTATTAACCCATTGTCGACTACAGAGAGTGTTTTCTCTAAATTAATACGATCAAGTTCACGTATTCGTTCTGCAGCCTCCATCTGTGACACTTTCCATGCTTCGTTATAAGCAGCATAGATGCCGGCATATATGAAACGTTTTTGACGCGGTTTTCTTGGTCCAAGCAAGAATTCCCTAAGATCTGCGTCCTCTTTAAGTAAGGTTAAGTGTTGCTTCACATCCTGTAGTGTAGATTTATGCAGCCAATCGAGGCATAATTTACCTACACTGTATGTTGTTACTACCCCCGGATGTTGTCTTTGGACATATCTTGGGTCTGGCCTATGAATAGTTAAACCCTGAGTTTTGTTCAAGAACCTTTCCTGACAGTTGTTTGTGTCTGTGGGCCAGATCAACCATTTCTTCCAATTCGGATGAGTTCTGTTGAGTTGTAGTATATTGTCAACTGTCACCACTGCCTTTGTATTATTATCACTGGCAGGTGTTGGCACAGAAGGTGTTTTCATCTCTTTGATCTTGGCTAATCCAAGACAAGATGTCTGTTGGACGGTGTCATTCAAAAACATTATTTGTTCAGGGATAATACAGGCTCTAAATAAAGCTTCTATACCCTGTACTTGCCAATCTTTACTACCCCAGACAGTTTTTGTCTCAATTGTGTCTTTCCATAAGTCGAAACCCTGTATAGACAGTTGGGCAATAAATGCTTCAGAGTAAATCTGTTTCGTATTTGTTAACATAATTTTCAGTCCTGTTTTGTTTACATTTTTATAGTAAAACGTTTCTGGGTCAGATGTATTATAACCTGAAAAATATGGAAATTTACTAGCAAAAGTTTTCGAACTACCTTGTGGTGGTGTTGGACAATGTTCCCATTGATTAAACATAAACACATTTCTTGGATATGCAGTTTTGTGCAAATAATGATGACCATAGTGGTTATAACAATACAATGCTTCGTAACCAGATGAACCCTCTAAAAATTCTTTTTAGAAAATGCAGCAGATTTTTCTAGATCAAACATTATATTTTGAACAGTTTCTAAGTCCCAATCATCTGAATAGGTACTGGACGTAATTAAATCACTTAGTGAAATTTTAAATAAATGTGGAATGTTCAATTGTTCACTTGGACCGAAGATTTCATAATCTGTTTTGTCCCACACTATACCATCCTGTATAGGAACAGCTGTGATGTTCACTGATGACAAGTCTCTTGCTTCACGATGGGAAGATTTATGTGGTTTCAAAAGTACATTCACGTCTTTTCCTTCACTGTTCACATGGATGTATCTGCCACCGATAAGCACGCTTACAGTTGTTACCAAAGCTAGCCAGAGCAGGAAAACAAAAAGTCCAGATGTAATCCAGAATTCAGTCCATGGAGAAACCAGATAAGTCTTTTTCAGGAAGTGAATAAAGTCTTGTACTTGCTGCTTGAGTTTTGATGATGCTGGCGTCGTTTCAGGTTCGCTTGGATCTTCTGAGAACGTATCAAAGTCAATGAAATAGCCAGAAGCAGTTCTGTCAATTGTTGGAATTGCATCAGGATTCGTTGAAATCACAGGAACCAGTTCTTCACGAGTCACGTTGGTGTAGACAGGTGTATTTGGACGAACTGTTATTTGGTTGTCAAGAGGGATGAGTTCCATAGCTTGGTTGCTTAGTCCTTCATTTGTTACAGCTGAATTCTCGATCGTGATCAGTCTTTCAGTCTGAACCTCTTGAATAGTAGCAAGAGGAGTGCGTCTGCTACTAGGTCGGAGTCCACGAGGCCTACTGCTTAGTATTGGCCACATACTGTGGTTTGATCAGGTCGATTGACACAAATCTTTTCTCCTTTCTTCCAGCAAGGGGCGGCAGAAGTACTGTCCTTGTTCCTTGAACAGCTAGAACAGGTACCAGTTGTCTGTAAGAAGGTCCAAATTCCTTCTTGTCCGCTATTTTTCTCTGACTAGATCCCCAACTTTTGGAATCCAGAAAGGCCTTGCTGGGACCGCCGATTTTTCCCCAGTGGTGGTTGGCTGTAGGGATATGTTGCTTTGTTTCGTTCTTAATTTGTTAAGATCCTGTAAAACAGCCAAACGATCTTTGATATCAAATGTTTTCATGTCCACCACTGTGCCTACGTGTTCTAAGTCTGGAACCCACATTCTTGTCCCAAATAGGACCTCATATGGAGTGACCCCCCCCTAGAGAACTTCTTGGCAAATTGTTAAGTGAGCGCTGAACGCTAATGAGGTGTTTGACCCACCCGTCACCCGAGCCTAATACCCTTAGCTGTTATAGACTGCTTTATGTCCCGGTTTTTCCTTTCCACAACAGAATTTCCCTCAGGATGGAATGGAGAGGAGTACTGCAATGCAACGCCCAGACTGGCCATGGCCTCCTTGTAAGCCCTAGAGCTAAACGCAGGACCCTGGTCAGAATGTAGCGTGCCTATTGCGTATGTGCCGATAAAGACTCGCAAATCTTTTATAACAGTTCGAGCGTCAGCCGAGCGCTGAGGCCATAACCATAGGAACCTAGATTCAGTATTTGCGGGAACGCCTTTTCCAGTAGGACGCTGGCGAGTAGATAGCCTAATGCTGTCTAACAGTGGTGTCTGTACTGGGCTGCCGCATTCACAGCACGGTGTCTGGTGGCTCTCTCGCTGTAATTTACAGTCTAAGCAGTTGTTGATGAATATGTGAATGTGTGTATTCATTCCAGGCCACCAGTACATCTCTTTTAATGTCAAAATTGTTTTTGAGATCCCTTGATGTGACAGACCCTCCCCCAAATGTGTTTCATAAATCAAGGCTGCTCTTCGTTCCATGTTTGGAATTACCCTATCCCCCACTCCAGGGATTCGAGCAAAAGGAACGTTATTCGCATCAATTACATAAGCGTACTTGAGTGGAAACTTTTTTGGTAAGGCTGCACTGCTGACTTTGCTTGATGCATTGACAGCTAACATTATCTCACCGTCTATTTTTGTTTTTGAACGAGTGATCGCAGCTACGGAAGCCGTCTGAACAGCCCCCTTTGCGGCTTCGTCAGCCAATGAATTCCCTGCAACGTGAACGCCATCACGCTGATGACTCAGTGTGTGAATCATGTGAGCCTTTGGTAGTTCGTTTTTCAACTGAACTACTTGTTCCCAAAGCAGTTTGTGCTTAATTGTGCCACCTTTCGCATCTTTAAAACCATTTTCAAGCCAGGTTCGTATATAATCATTATACGACTGAACACAGTAAAAGGAATCGCACACTATCAGTGTGAGGAATTCTCGATCCAAACTCTCAAGTGCCAGTTTGAATGCCTGTAGTTCAGCTCGCTGAGCTGTACAATCACCTAGTGATTGAGTTTTTGTGACCATAGGTCTGAAGATGCCATTTCGCATGCGACCTTTAACGATAGCACATGCTGCACTGTAAGCTTGCTTACTCCCTGTTGCGGGCTGTGCGGATCCGTCAGTGTAAATTATGAATTCATACTGATCGAGAGGCAGAATCTCAGTGGGCAGAGGACATTCTTGTTCATATTGGAGAAATGCCTGTGTCTTTAAATCTGGATCAAAAACATATTCAACATCAGTTGCAGCAAGAGAATTAACCCACTGTATCCATCTCGGAGGTAAAGCTTTAGCATTTGGAATGCTCGCTTTTGTGACCGCTTCTAAAGCCGGTACTGGGGTAACGACAATTATGCGTTTCCCTTGGGCTAAGGCTCTTTCTTTTGCTACAGCTGTTTGAACTGCTGTCAGAATTTTTTCAGTTGAACTGAAGCGCATTTCCGCTTGTGTATACAAATGTGATTTGTATGCAATTGGTACTTTCTCACCCTCATTAAAGGTTAAGTAAGTGAATCCACATTGACCCGAAATTATTCGAATCACCAAATTTCTTTGACTTACGCGTGTTTGTAAGTGATTTGTTGCTAACATGTTAGCCTGGAGTGAACGCAAAATTTCTGTGTGTTCCTGTGTCCAATTTTTATTTGAAAAATCAGGTTTGATTAATGCGTAGAGAGGTTTAACCCTTTCTGCGTAGTTTAGAATGTATGTTCTTCCAAAATTTAGGAATCCCAGTATGGATTGTAAGTTTTTAGCGTTTTTGGAGGTTGGAGCAGCGCACATTTCTCTAGAAAGTTAGCTGCCAAGCTCTTGCCTTCACTTGAAAGCTCATATCCCAAAAATAGGACATTGAGATGGGCAATTCGAGACTTTTTAAAGTTGAACTTGTAGCCCTCAGAGGCGAATCCCAGTATAATGGTGCTCACCCTGTTCAAGTGTCTTTCCAAGTCATCGTCTGTCAGATAGATGTCATCGACGTAGGACAATGCCTCGTTGTCATAAATTTGTAGTAACTCCGTTACCCTCGCTGAGACTAAACCTGGGCTGTTTTTGAACCCTTGTGGGAGTCGACAAAAGTGACGCTGGGTCCCCATTATGGAGAATGCCGTTAAGTACCTACTTTCAGGTGCTATGTTTTGACAAAAGAAACCATTTGAGATGTCTAATGTTGTTTTGTATTTTTTACGCACAATGTTATTCATTAATGCTGTACTGTGTGCATTCTGCACTGCAAAAGTTTTAGAACAAGTGTTTAAATGTCTGTAGTCCAAAACTAGACGATATATATTGTCTGGTTTGGAGACAGGAAACAAAGGATTGTTCATGGAGGAGGTGCATGGTTCAATCACCCCTTGGTATTCAAGTTGATCTAAGATCTCCCTGACCTGTTTTTTAGCTTCTTGCTTAATAGGATACTGCCGTTGTGCAGTTGGTTCATGTTTCAGATTTATTTTATGGTGAGGTGAGTCCTCATCCCATCCTACATGATTTTTATATAATGCTGGAGCCTGGGCCACTGCCCATTTTCTGGCATATGTATATTTTAAGTGAATTGATATGTAATTGGAGAAGGCAGGCATAATCATGTGCTCGCCGTGTGGGCACTCCCTGACAAATTGTGGTGGCCAGTCTTTTTCTGCTAGAAGTATGTCATAACCCTTCGATAGTTTTTCCCAAAAAAGTGTTTTAACCTGTCTAGGTCTGTCTCCCTCCATCCGGAGTGTTATTTCATATAACCTTTGTGGAGTACTAACCCTGGTGTCTACAGTCTCTACTGTAATGTACTCATTCAAGTCCACTATCTCCAGAAGTTCCATCAGGTTCTGGCGAGCTATTGTGACTTCTGCTGCACTGTCCAGCATTGTCTGAGCCCATTCTCCGTTCCTGAGTTGAGTTCTCAGAATTCTCGGCATGTCTTACTATTAGACCTGCTACTTTCTTTTGGAGAATTGAGGTTTAGTTTTAATTTTTGTTGCGTGCTTGTCGTCTTTCGATTTCACGCGTTCTTCTCTATGTTCTGTTCGTCCTCTTCTTTCCGAAGTCTGTGATGAGACCTGAAAGGGACGAGAGGAACGTGTATCATTATCTTGATACCTATCAGGTTTTCTCAAATTATCCCTATTCCTGAGGTTGTACCTCCTTTCAGAGGGCTCCTTTTGAGGAGACCTACCTCGGGATTGAGAACGTTTCTCGTTTGAATTTTGTTTATTAGTCTCCCACTTCTTTTTAGAAGATGTAGGAGTTTGTTTAATTGAGTCCTTCTCAGGACTTTCAGATAGTTTTGGTTTAGCTGGTTTCCCACCCAAACTATCTCTGCCTAATTCTGCATAAGATTGTTCTATAATTCTGGGTAGCTCTGTTTGATGTTCTGTAACATCAAATTCCCTTAGTTTTTGTCGGATCGCCACTGCTGCTGCCTCCCTTTAATATTTGATAATATTATTGTTGAGACCTGGTCGAAATTTTTCAGTAATTTCATACCTAAATTTAAAGCAGGCTCTGCCCCGTATTCGTTTTGAATTTGTTTTAGGACATCAGGTATTACCGCAATTGACGGAATGCCGTGTGTTTTAGTGTAGATGGCAGCAAAGACTGAGCCCCAAGTGGTGCAGTCTTCCAGTTGTGGTGTGATCCCCATTGGTAAACTAATGGTTAGGATTCTGTGTTTCTCATGCGGGCTAGTATTTGGAAATACTGCTTCGATTTGAGTAATTTTTTGAGCTATCCAAAATGGAATTTGCTCCCGCTTAGTGGGCATTTTACCCATGACTGCGTATAGAGTCTGTGGTGTAATTTTTAATGTACTCCCCTGTGGAGGAGTATGATTTGGAATTGTTAATGGTGGTTGGACTGTGAAAGTCCGCATGACATATTGAACCAATTGTCTGTAGATTTTTATTAACTCTGTGAGTTGATTAAGTATTTCCTCGTCTGACATTATTTCGATGTCTGGATGAGGTGTGTAGCCGGCTAAAATCGGCCAAGTTGCTCCTGGTCTACCTAGTGGACCGAGCCTGGTTATATTTTTGTTATGTTTTAGGGCGCCTTTAAACCAGAGCTGATGCTCCTGGTATGTTAATGGAATCTCGATATCCTCGAAAGGAATGTATTCCTCTGGTGGTTCATCTTCTTTGTAGAAGTGAAACAAGTGTGTTACTGGATTGGATTCAGGAAGAATTACCCATGAATAGAATACCTCTGTCTGAAAGGATTCATGTGCCTCAATCACGAAAACTGCTCTACCTCCTCTCGGTGGTAGGCCATGTTTTATAAGTTTTAGAGTAATGGCTCTTCTTAAGTTTGGAGCGATGTCAATGACACCCTCCTCGGTTTCATTTAAACCGGTGTTGTTAAAAAATGCTGGCTGGGCTGGATCAGCCGCAGCTCCACCGTTTCCGGCGGGATTGTCCCCGTTTAAGGACATTTTGTTTTATGAAAAATGTAGAACAAGTTTCAAGGAAACAAAGATAAGGTGCACAATATTGTGGAACACTGTATCCTTCAACGTTAAGCAAACCAAACAGCTAATATATAGGGGTCTTCCCTATGTAGCCGTGGCGGATACTATCCCTGCCCACTCCATACGTCTTTTGGAGTATATGGGTAGGGGTCTCTGAGAGAGAAAAGAATATATGCACAGCTGAGTTACTCAGTCTCTAACGTTGAATTACTGCCTTACCAAACGTTGGGCGCCATGTAGTGTAGCTCCTATTTCCCTAATAGGCTCTGCGCATTGGAATAATATATCCTATAGGTTTGACATAGGACTAAGGTCGGTATGTCCCTATCGAGTATATTAAACTTAATTACTTGTGCCAGCTAGCTCAGAGGCCACTAGAAACTTCTTGACAACAAGAAGGGATTAGTTTCTGGCAGCCGCAAAACATGACCACTGTGTTTCCCTTAATCAATCAATCAATCAATCAATCATGTCACTTATAAAGCGCACTACATACCCGCGAGGGTCTCAAGGCGCTGGGGGAAGAGGGGGGTGGTGCTGCTACTGATCGAAGAGCCAGGTCTTGAGGAGTCTTCTGAAGGCCAGTAGGTCTTGGGTCTGTCGGAGGTTGGTGGGGAGGGTGTTCCAGGTCTTGGCGGCGAGGTGGGAGAAGGATCTGCCGCCGGCGGTCGTTTCCGGATGCGGGGGACTGTGGTGAGGGCGAGGCTGGTCGAGCGGAGCTGGCGGGTGGGGGTGTAGAAGCTGAGTCGTCTGTTTAGGTAGGCTGGTCCGGAGTTGTGGAGTGCTTTGTGTGCGTGGGTGAGGAGCTTGAAGGTTATCCTCTTGTTGACAGGGAGCCAGTGCAGGTCTCTCAGGTGGGGTGTGATGTGGCTGCGTCGGGGGATGTCGAGGATAAGACGTGCAGAGGCGTTCTGGATGCGTTGCAGCCGTCTCAGGAGCTTAGCCGTCGTTCCTGCGTAGAGGGCGTTTCCGTAGTCCAGCCTGCTGGTGACGAGGGCCTGGGTGACTGTTTTTCTTGTTTCGGTGGGGATCCACTTGAAGATCCTGCGGAGCATTCGGAGGATGTTGAAGCAGGTGAGGAAACGGCGTTGACCTGCTTAGTCATGGAGAGGGTGGGGTCGAGGATGACCCCTAGGTTGCGTACGTGGTCGGTGGGTGGCGGGGCTGTTCCCAGTGATGTTGGCCACCAGGAGTCGTCCCAGGCTGAAGGGTTGGAACCAAGGATGAGGACCTCCGTCTTGTCCGAGTTCAGCTTCAGGCGGCTGGTCCTCATCCATTCGGCGACGGCCTTCATTCCTTCGTGGAGGTGGGCTTTGGCGGTGTGAGGGTCTTTGGTGAGGAGAGGATCAGCTGGGTGTCGTCGGCGTAGGAGATGATGTTGAGGTTGTGCTGTCGGGCGACGTGGGCGAGGGGTGCCATGTAGATGTTGAACAGCGTTGGGCTGAGGGAGGAGCCTTGGGGTACGCCGCAGATGATCTTGGTGGCCTTGGATCGGAAGGGGCGAGGCGGACGCTTTGTGTTCTGCCGGAAAGGAAGGATGTGGTCCAGTCCAGGGCCTTCTCTTGGATCCCGGCGTCGTGAAGGCGTGTTCGTAGTGTGTGGTGGCAGACCGTGTCGAAGGCGGCTGATAGGTCCAGGAGGATGAGGGCTGCTGTTTCTCCGTTGTCTAGCAGGGTCCTGATGTCATCGGTGGCGGCGATGAGGGCGGTTTCGGTGCTGTGGTTGCTGCGGAAGCCGGACTGGGAAGGGTCCAGGATGTTGTTTTCCTCGAGGTAGCGGGTCAGTTGTTTGTTGACGATTTTCTCGGTGACCTTCGCGGGGAACGGGAGCAGAGAGATGGGTCGGAAGTTCTTGAGGTCCTTGGGGTCTGCCTTGGGTTTCTTGAGTAAGGCGGTGATCTCGGCGTGCTTCCAGCTTTCCGGGAAGGTTGCTGTCTCGAAGGAGATGTTGATTATTTTCCGGAGATGGGGCGCGATGGCTGTACTGGCTTTGTTGAAGATGTGGTGAGGGCACGGGTCTAGCGGTGAACCGGAGTGGATGGTGTTCATGATCTCGCTGGTGTCCTCGTCGTTGATGTTGGTCCAGGAGAGCAGGCGGTTGGTGGTTGTGGGGGCAGTGGTCTCGGTGGTTGCCGGGGCGGTCGTGGTGTTGAAGCTGTCGTGGATGTCGGCGATTTTGCGGTGGAAGAAGGTGGCCAGTGAGTCGCACAGGTCTCGCGACGGCTGGATGTCGTTGGTGTTGGAGCTGGGGTTGGAGAGTTCCTTCACGATGTTGAAGAGCTCTTTGCTGTTGTGTGCGTTGTTGTCTAGGCGGTCTTTGAGTGAGGCCCTTTTGGCGGATCTGATGAGGTGATGGTGACTGCGGGTGGCGCTCTTGTGGGCGGCGTAGCTGTCCGCTGTCCGGTCGTGGAGCCAGATCTTCTCCAGTTTTCGGCATGTTCGTTTGGAGGCCTGGAGGTCTTCGGTGAACCAGGTGGCTTTCTTGCTGGTGTGGCTGTTGGGCGGATTCTTGAGCGGGGCGAGGGTGTTGGCGCAGTCGTCGATCCACTGTCTGAGGTTGCGGGCGGCGGTGTCGGGGTCGGAGGGTTCGGCGGGTGGGCTCAGGGCGAGGGTTGTGGTTAGCTGGTCTTCCGTGACTCTGCTCCAGCAGCAGCGAGGCATTTGTTCGGTGCGGTGGTGCGTGGTGGGCTTCCTGTAGGTGAAGTGGATGCAGTGGTGGTCAGTCCAGTGGGGTTCGGAGGTGTGGTTGAAGGAGACGTGTGGGCTTGCGGAAAAGATGGAGTCTAGCGTGTGGCCGGCGGCGTGGGTGGGTGTAGTCACGAGCTGTCTGAGTCCGAGGGTGGCGAGGTTGTCGATCAGGGTGGTGGAGTTGGTGTCCTTGTTGTTCTCGAGGTGGAAGTTCAGGTCCCCGAGGAGGATGTAGTCCGTGGAGGCGATGGCGTGTGTGCTGACGAAGTCAGCGATGGAATCGCTGAACTGTGGTCGGGGTCCGGGGGTCTGTAGATGAGGGTTCCTCTGAGGGTGGTGTTGGGATCGGTGTGGATCTGGAAGTGCATGTGTTCGGCGGTGCTGAGGGTGTCGTCGGTGTTGGTTGAGACTCTGAGGGTGTTCCTGTGGACGATGGCGATGCCTCCTCCGACTCCATTGGTGCGGTCCCTGCGGGTGATCTTGTATCCGTCCGGGATGGCAACGGCGATGTCGGGGGCTGAAGCGGGATTCAGCCAGGTCTCCGTCAGGAATGCGACGTCTGGGGAGGTTGAGTCGAGAAGGTCCCAGAGTTCGATGGCGTGTTTGCGGGCGGAGCGGGTGTTGAGGAGGATGCATCTGAGGTAGTTGGGTTCTTTCCTGGGCGGTGGTTTGGCGGGGCGGGTGCTGGCGAAGCTGCAGTTCCGGCAGGTGAAGGGCCCTTGGGTGCGCTTCGGGGTGGCCTGGTAGCAGGCGTGATCTTTTCCGGGGTTGAGTGCGTGGAGGGTGCTGGCGTCGTATCGGCGTCTGTTGATGTGGCGGGCGCGGGGGATGCCCGGACCAGGGTGTCTGGCGCTGGGCGCGGTCACGGCGCGGACGGGCGCAGACGGGCGCAGATGGGCGCAGACGGGCCTGCCTTAGGCGCGCCTTCGGCCGCGCAGCGGCCGCCATAAATGGGGAGGTGGGAGGGAGGAGCAGGGAATGGGGCAGCGAATGGGCAGTGAGGGGCGGGGCCGCAGGGCGCAGCGGCGGGAAACAGGCACAGAAGGGAAAACGAGCACAATCAGGGCATCAAGGGGGCACAGAAAGGAAAAGAAAACGAGCACAATCAGGGGCAGCAAGGGGGCACAGAAAGGAAAAACGAGCACAATCAGGGGCAGCAAGGGGGCACAGAAAGGAAAAACGAGCACAATCAGGGGCAGCAAGGGGGCACAGAAAGGAAAAAACGAGCACAATCAGGGGCAGCAAGGGGGCACAGAAAGGAAAAACGAGCACAATCAGGGGCAGCAAGGGGGCACAGAAAGGAAAAAACGAGCACAATCAGGGGCAGCAAGGGGGCACAGAAAGGAAAAACGAGCACAATCAGGGGCAGCAAGGGGGCACAGAAAGGAAAAAATGAGCACAATCAGGGGCAGCAAGGGGGCACAGAAAGGAAAAGCGAGCACAATCAGGGGCAGCAGGGGGGCACAGAAAGGAAAAACGAGCACAATCAGGGGCAGCAGCAGGGCACACAGACGGAGCTGTGTGGTGGGGGAGCGACCTACCAGTCAAGGTCAGGGGTCGCTCCTTACAGAATCAGGACGTGTCCCAGAGTTGTAGAAACAATAGATAACTATTTCACTCAGCTCAGTTGTGCATGATTCAGTTATTCTCAAAGTCACACAGAAATAACAGACGGGCGTTTCAATAAAAGGTTTATTGAACAGTCTTGTTTCTGTTGTAAGTTAGATGTGCTGTTACGATCACAAGACAGTATGCGAGATAAATAATGTACAAGGTGAGCAGTAGAAATAAATAATACTGCGTTAGCATTATCTTTTCAGCATATATGCATTTACATAAAATGACACAGCCTAAAAATGCGAGTCCTCATACGATGCGTTTCTATCCTAGTTCTACCCAGTGTGCCTAACCTTTCCTAGGTGTAGGGAAAAGTAGAAGTAGGTGCTGTATTCCTGACTAGAGTATACTAAGAGTAAGTTACGCCTAGTATGCCAAGAGTCTAGTATGCCAAGAGTCCCTCTAGGTTCTTGTCTGCTCCATACCTGAAGAATGAGAGAGGTAGGAATCTCTATCCGGACTCGAACTCCAACACCCCGCAAGGGAAGTTAGATCACTGGAAGCTGGACTCTCTGCGTGCAGGAATGACAGCGTCTTCTCAGTGCGTCCAGCCGGGAATCGGGCTCCTCTGAAGTCGAGGTCTCCTCTGATTTACAGGGGTTTGGGAAGGTATATTTATACCTGAAAATGTTAGCATTGACGTAAGTTGGGTAGCGAAAGACGTCATGAATGAATCCCTTAAGGAATAGAGGTTCATGCATAATGTATGAGTCCTTGAAGAAATCAATAGTCCTGGGCAAGGGAAACTCCCGCAGCCTGAGGGTCTGTTTTTTCATGGACTCGTTGAGGCGCTAGGGTGGACGGATGTCGGAATCCATGCCTGTATTTGGTATGCATGGGTTATGCCTAAATAAGGTCTGGGATTTTATGCCTATATAAGGGCAGGTTGGATTGTGCCTATATAAGGACATGATTCTAGAAAGCCCGTTTATGGACACCCAATAAAGTACACAACAGGATGAGGCGCAGGGAAACCTGCGGGTGGAGGAGGGCCTCGATCACCAACACTCGAGAGTGCAGGGGCAGGCATCACTTAATGGTGGAGCTGCGAGGGTGGGAGAGCAATTTCACTGACAATGAGTCAGTGGTCTTGCTCGCCTGTCCCCGCAGCGGCCGCCATTAAGTAGAGGTCGGGGAGGGCTGGAAAGCTGGGAGGCGGGAGCGGGGAGGGGAGCTGGATTGGGCCGGTCGCGCTGGGGGGGAGGGGCCGCGGGGGCAGCAGCGGCGGGAAAAGGTAAAGGGAGGAAATAAGGGATAAGGAAAAAAGGGAAAATAAGCAGAAATAAGGCACAAAAAAGCAGAGATGCAGAAAAGTGCAGAAAGGTGAAAGATAAAAGAGGGTAGAAAAACGAGTGAAAACGAGTGAAAGAGCAGAGCGAGAGGAAGGGAAAATGAGCAGAAATAAGGCACAAAAGAGCAGAGATGCAGAAAAGTGCAGAAAGGTGAAAGATAAAAAAGGGTAGAAAAACGAGTGAAAACGAGTGAAAGAGCAGAGTGAGAGGAAGGAGACAGAGGTCCACTGGACCACCAGGGATGAGGCGCAGGGAAACCTGCGGGTTCAGGACACAGCACAAAGCACAGTCCTATTCAAGAAGGGGGGACACCACCCACTGCAATGTCCCTTCAGTCTCTTCCTTAGTAAAAACTACAAACTGCAGGCCAGCCCCAGATCACGAAGCAAGGGTCAGTCCTATCCAGCAGTCTCTTCAGCAACTTCTTCCTTGGTAGAGGTTCTTCTTGACCACGAAAGAGGTCAAAGCCTTTGCAGACTCAACCTGTCCATTTCGCCATTCAAAATTACACCAAATTCTAGGGGTTTCAGTTCTCTTAGTTATACCCCTTCATGTCTTTGAAGTTCGTTGTGCTCAGAGGTTCCTGACCCCTGCCTAAATCAGTTCTGGGTGTCTCCCTCCCAGTGTCACCTTTCTCCCTTTGATACTGGGGGTCTGGACCCTTAATCACTCAGCAGGAGATGGGTCAATTGTTTTATAGCTGCAACCCAGGCCTCTTCACCTCCCGGGGTTTGTCCTCGCATACTCTCCAGATGCAGGTCAGCCAGGTGCCATCTCATCCCCTCCCATCTCAGATCCAGACAGTCAATCCACATTCAGCAGAGACACACAGAAATGCTTAAAGCACAAAACTCAGCCACTTTCTAAAAGTGTGGTTTCTGAACACACAGTGACAAAACCACTTTCATAGAAAGATGTGTTATGACACTGTGAGTTCATACATACTAAACTTCACCTCTCCATTATAAACTTATAGGAAACTAGGCTAACAAAACACCATACCCAGCCTCCCCCATTCTGTCCTATGGGCAGAATGGCCTTTCACCAGTGAAAACGAAATGGAGTGTTTTTTCACTGTCAGGACATAGCACACACCTCAGTATATTTCCTGCCTTTTACCTACACTGCACCCTGCCCAGGGGTTACTCAGGACCTACCACCGGGGTGCCCACAGTGTACGCAAAAGGGAAAGGAAGGCCTGACAAGTGGTTGCACTTGTCAGGACAACATGCTAACTTAGCAAACTGCGCGCAAGCCCTACACTTAAGGCCTGAGTTCCCTTCTCTGCGCGCCTTTGCATTACTAGCCCTTGCACACACAGTGCACATCACTAGGGACTCTTACTAGTAAGGCAAACATACCAATCATGGCCAACCAATTACCATTGTACTTTACATAGGGAACCCTTGTACTTTGACACTGATCAGCAGTGGCAAAGTACCCAAAAAATCTAAATTGGCAACTCTATGTCAGGAAAACGGTCTAGGGGGAAAGCAAAAAGTTTAGGGAACTTTAGCCAAAAAGGCCAAGTCCTACAGTAGGCAAAACAGAAATGAGATGTGAGAAATTCTGTGAAGTTCTTAAATTACCTAGTTTAGATCTTTAAAAAATGTGAGCAAAAAAACAGTCTCTCCAAGACAAGAGGTGTAAAGAACAAAATGGCAAAGAGACTGGTGCACAGTTCTGCCTGCCCATAGTTGACTTGCATGATTGCTAGTTGGAATAATCCAAAGTACAATACCCAACGAAGGATCTCAATGGGACATCCTGAAGATATAGGGTGCTGCCTCATCTAACCTTCAGAGAGTCAAAGCGAATCTAGTTAAAACCTCAACAAATCAGGTATTTTCACTCCACCTTTTGCATCAGTCCCATCATATGAAGGGCATAAGTGTTTGATTGAAAAATAGGAAAACAAGATAAAATGTTTAAAATAGGAATTTGGAAACATGACTGACACCAGGATCACATCTGAGGCACAACTATCCCAAATTAATTGCACTCAAACTATTACATCACAAGTGGAGGCACAAGCAAAGTTTCAACTAGATGAAGTCACTAGGAAGAATACAGGTACTCTGCCTGTGTCCTAGAGACTCAATATGGACCCTGCCGAAAAGTCAGTTATTGCTCTAGCTCTTTAAATACTGTGCCCAGAGAAAAAAGATGTTCCTGGTAATTAGAACTTGACAAATTTTCTCAACAGAACTGACTATCCGCTTCAACTTTAGTTAGTTAATGGTAAAATTATAACTCCCAAAATCTCTCAGCAACAAAGAAGACCTGCCTGAAAGATAACATTTGGCCTAGAAAGGCCAAACCAAATGATCCAAAGAGAATGAGATGTATTAACTTCATAGATTTAGGACAAGTGAACTCTCTTGATTTGACTAAATGTGATCACTGAAAATGAAAACAATTTGTTGGTTTACCATGTATCACCAGCCGCGGCCGCTGCAGGTAAGAGCAGTGGGGCGGTGGGGCCAGGTGAGGGGGGATTTCGAGAGACGACCACGAGGGAAAATTATTTATTTATTTAATTTTCCCTCGTGGTCATCTCTCGAAGTCCCCCCTCAACTGGCTCCACCGATCTTACCTGCAGTGGCTGCGGCTGTCTATCACAAAAAAGGAATCTCAGGTCATGCTGGACCAAACCAATGGCTGCATGGTATGCACGTGAATTAGTAGTCTATAAAATTGAATGCAGTGAAGGGGGACTATGGTGGTGGGAAAAACCGTGACACAGAGGCCAGCCATACCAAAGTATTGAAGAATTATTAAAAAACTTTGCAAGCAAAGAATATTTTCAATGGACTCATTACAATGTGACGCTGCTATTCAGTGCCACAGTGTGTGCATGTGTGTTGTGTCCATAAATTGATACCATCACAATTGGCTTCACCCAAGTGGTCCATTTAGCTTTCAGTCATGGATGGCACAGAAAATGCATTAATGGCACAGAAGTTACATGTCTTATGTAGGCTGCCCTGTGTATTTACACCACTCACATATATCACAAACATATGTGGTTGCAAGGAGCACCACTGTATGCAGGGCTGAAGTTTAGAAACACTGAAGTGACATATGGAGAGCAAACATGACTTTGCCATGTAGGAAAAACTATATTTTAAATAGATCACCCGTAAAGTGTGCCTTGTAAGCCCCAGGTATGTCTTCTTAACTAAATTAAAAGTAGGCCTGGGCAGACTTTTTATCACACCGGAGTAATCATAGTGATATTGGTAATTCTTAATAACACTTTGATGTGGAATTACCGATAATTTTGGAATTACTTCTGCTCGCATGATTAAGAGTAATGTAATTTGGGGGGAAAAATCCTGCCAAAAGAGCACATTTAGCATGAACAAGTGACAACACACACTTGCTATTCATGTTCTGCTGCATTTAGCACTGATTCTAAGTGCAAAATGCATCCTCACGTCCATTTTGGACATGAGCTTGCGTTTTGTGAAAATAGCACCAAATACCACTAGTAGGTTGGGGGAAAATCCTACCTCAAGAGTAAGAGCAAGAATTGGACAAAATGGCTGTGAGTCAGTGTTAGAAATGGGGGTCTCTAGATGGCAGTGGCTTGCACCCTGTCCAAGTAGGGACTCTTCCTAATAGTCAGGATAAGGGAGTTACACACCTATAATGACCCCTGCTCACCCCCTTGGTAACTTGGCATGAGCAGTCAGGCTTATCTCATAGGCAATGTGTAAAGTGTTTGCCCATAACACACAGTAGTACAGTGAAAAAACTACAAAATGACACCACACCAGTTTTAGAAAAATAGCCAATATTTACTCTGTAAAAAAGGACCAAAATGATAAAAATCCAACATACAGTACTCAAGATCCGAATTTTGAAAGAATAAGCCTAAAATACAGTTCCTTGAAGGTGATAGCTCTCTCCGGGGCTATCACGGCATCGTGAACAACAAATCAAACAGTTCAGGCTGACCTGGACCTTGTGATGAGCTCCGAAGAGACGGCATTACCGGCAGGCATTGGTTCTAGAGGTCGGTGCAGGAGTTGGTGCGTTGCGGATCAAACTTTGTGAGGTTGAAGTCAGGAGCACTGGCGTTAATGGTGTCGGGGCTGCGATGCGAAGTGGGATGATGCGACATGCGGCACCCACAGGTCACCGTGCAGGCAGCGGCACGGTGACGGTATCCAGCATCCTTGGTGAGACTAGGGCTGTGGTGTGAAGCAGGTGATGAGACATGCGGTGGCTTCAGGTCACAGTGCACGCAGTGTTTGCTGAAGTGCTGTTGTGGATAGACCCAAGGTTGCAAAGCGGGGCAATGCTTTGTGCTGTGCCCACAGGTCAAGGTGCAAGCAGCGGCGTCGGTTGAAGAGGCTGGAGTCGATGGCACTGCCGTCGGTGGACCAGGGCTGAGGTGTGGGATGGGGCGATGCTTTGTGTACCTCACATGTGATGTACACAGGCCACAGTGCAGGCAGTGGCATCGATCTCGGCGTGGAGCATCGTCGTTGGTGATACCAGGGCGGCGATGTGAAGCAAGGCGATGCAAGGTGCAGTGCCCACCAGTCCCAGTGCAGGCAGCGGCATCGGTGACAGCATTGTGAGGTGGAGGCAGTGAGACCAGGATTGCATTGTGAGGAGGGGAAATGCTCTGGGCAGTGCCTTTAGGTCACGGAGCCAGCAGCAGCATTGTTGACGGCGTCTGAGTTGCTCTTCTTCTGTTGCAGCACAAAACACACCGTTCCCAGTGCTCTTGGCAGATGAACTTGAAGTCTTTTATGTTCCTGAGACTTTCAACAGAAGGCAAGCTCTACTTCAAGTCCTGGGAGAAACTCAGTAAATAAGTTGCAGAAAGTTCGGTCCAGCCCTTTCACTGCCCAAGACAGAAGAAGCAAGCAGCAGGCCAACACAGCAAAGCACACAGCCTGACAGCTTCTCGAACATTTCTTCTTGGCAGGTTCCTTAGTCCCAAAGAGTTCTAAAGTTGTGGGGTCAGACCCCCAGTATTTATACCAGTTTTAGTCTTTGAAGTAGGTAAACTTCAAAGAAAAGTATTTCTTGCCTTAATAGAACCAGTTCTGTCCTTCCATGTCCAGCCACACTACAGGGGGTGGAGACAGCATTGTGAAAGGCAGATACAGCCCTATTTAGGTGTCAGTGACAACTCCTCCCACCATGCTAGCTCAGCTTGCGTGCGTGTCTGGAGTGAATGCACAAACAGCCCCTGTCAGTCTAAACCAGATATGGATTCCACAGGCAGGCACAGAATGGTTAAGCAAGAAATACCCACTTTCTAAAAGTGGCCTTTTCAAACATGCAATTTAAAAACCATCTTCATCAAAAGGTGATTTTGAAATTGTGGGTTTAGACATCCCACATTCCAACTCTTTATCAATCAATCAATCAATCAATCAATCAATCATGTCACTTATAAAGCGCACTACATACCCGCGAGGGTCTCAAAGCGCTGGGGGAAGAGGGGGGTGGTGCTGCTACTGATCGAAGAGCCAGGTCTTGAGGAGTCTTCTGAAGGCCAGTAGGTCTTGGGTCTGTCGGAGGTTGGTGGGGAGGGTGTTCCAGGTCTTGGCGGCGAGGTGGGAGAAGGATCTGCCGCCGGCGGTCGTTTTCCGGATGCGGGGGACTGTGGCGAGGGCGAGGCTGGTCGAGCGGAGCTGGCGGGTGGGGGTGTAGAAGCTGAGTCGTCTGTTGAGGTAGGCTGGTCCGGAGTTGTGGAGTGCTTTGTGTGCGTGGGTGAGGAGCTTGAAGGTTATCCTCTTGTTGACAGGGAGCCAGTGCAGGTCTCTCAGGTGGGGTGTGATGTGGCTGCGTCGGGGGATGTCGAGGATAAGACGTGCAGAGGCGTTCTGGATGCGTTGCAGCCGTCTTCCAATGGGAATCTGCACTGGAAAGGTGTTTCCAGCCAGACCCCATGTCAAGCTATAGAAGAGATAGCCTTTCAATAGTGAAAAATGAAATGCACAGTATTTCACTACCAGGACATGTAAAAGCACACCACTACATGTCCTACCTTTGAAGTACACTCTACCCTGCCCATGGGGCTGCCTTGGGCCTACCTTAGGGGTGACTTATATGTAATAAAGGGAAGAGTGAGGCCTGGCAAGTGGGTGCACTTGACAGGTTGACATGGCAGGTTAAAACCGCGAGCACAGACACTGCAGTGGCAGGTCTGAGACACATTTGAAAAGCTACTTGTGTGGGTGGCACAATCAGTGCTGCAGGCCCACTAGTAGCATTTTATGTACAGGCCCTGGGCACACCAAATGCACTTTACTAGGGACTTAACAGTAAATCAAATATGACAATCATGGAGAACCAATCAGAATTACAATTTACACAGAGAGCATATGCACTTTAGTACTGAATAGCAGTGGTAAAGTGCCCAGAGTCCTAAAACCAACAAAACAGGTCAGTAAAATGGGAGGAAGGAAGCAAAAAGTTTGGGGATAACGCTGCAAAAATGTCAGGTCAGACAGGCAGAATCTAGTTTGGATGCAGGATCTTTGGCAGGTGAGGGTCCTCTGGAAAAATTAACCTTTTTACAAAAAATGTAGGGGCATATTAGCAAGACCGGCGATAAAATTATCGCCGTTTTAGCTGACTGGAAACTGCCGCTAAAACGGCGATAATGGGCTTGCTAATATGCGTTATAGAATTCAATAGAAGCCCAGGTTAGATGTCCTGCACATCTAACCTGGGCTTCTATTGAATTCTATAACGCATATTAGCAAGCCCATTATCGCCGTTTTAGCGGCAGTTTCCTGCCGCTAAAGCGGCAATAATTTTATCGCCGGTCTTGCTAATATGCCCCGTAATTTTTCCATGTGACAACGAGGCAGAGTATTAACCCCTTCTGTTCGTCGGACGGCCGGGGGCCGTCCGACCCACCAGTGCTCATGTGCGTAGGACGGCCCCCGGCCGTCCTCGCACATGGCACAGGGAATCTCTCTGGTGCGGGCACCAAAGGGATTCCCTTTACCCCCCAACAGCCCCGGGAGCTGGGGAAGAGCTTCCCCAGCTCCCGAGGCTGCCTGCATGGTTTCCCTGAAATGACAATCAACGCGCACGTCGCACTGACGTCATTTCAGGGAAACTGAAATTGAAATGAGCCAAGAGGCTCATTTCAGTTTTGCTTTCTACGTGCTCAGGGGGCTTTCTCAGCCCCCTGAGCACGTAGAAAGTCAGGAGAGGTATCGTTGGAAAGGGGATCCCTGCTTGGGTATTGCCCCAGGAGGGCGATCCCCAAGCAGGGATCCACCCACTAGGCACCAGGGAGGGGGGAGCGGCCCCTTGGGCAAGGGCCTTTGCTCCCCCAATTTGATTTTGGGCCATATTCAGTTTTTCTGCCCCCCCGGGCGGCAGATGTGGGCAGTAGCCCCCAATCTGCCCCCCCGGGGGGGCAGAAAGCCCACTAGATACCAGGGATTTTTTTTTTACTGTGTAATAGGGGTGGGGTCTGCCCAATATGGGCATGTCAATGCCCCCACCCCCCTGCAGCAAAATGACAGTCTTTCTGACCCCCCTGGAGGGCAGATGGGGGCAGTAGCCCCCAATCTGCCCCCCCGGGGGGGCAGACAGCCCACTAGATACCAGGGATTTAGTATTGTTTATTATAATTAGGGGTGGGGGCTGCCCAATATGGGCATGCCAATGCCCCCACCCCATGCCACAAAAGTACAGTCTTTCTGCCCCCCTGGTGGGGGGCAAATGGGGCAGTAGCCCCCAATCTGCTCCCCATGGGGGGAAGAAAGCCCACTAGAAACCAGGGATTTTGTTTTAAAAGCAAATTAGGGGTGGGAGCTGCCCAATATGGGTGATCCAGCGGGTTACTAGCAACATGTACTCATACACAAAATACTCACTTGGGCCCATACATTCATACTACGCTAGCAATTTCCGCTGGTGGGTCAGTTGGTACTCTTTATCAAAAATCCCTGCTACCAATTACTTTTCCGATTGAAGAGTAATGACTTACCAATGGACCCTTTGCTAATTGGGAAGTTTAAAATGAGTGACGTTCCATACAATTCATAATTCTGAAATAATCACTGAGTCAAGAAGTTTTAAAATATTTATCTAAAGTTTTAGCAGAGTAAAATACAGAACGACATGATACTTAGATCGCATATCAAGGATGAAGCATAATAATCAATTATCGATCAATGACGGTCCCTTAAGAAAGGAAAAGATAGAGACAGCAGCACAACTAAGGTTTGCATTTATATTTACCTAAAGTGCGAGAACCAAACCCCTTGGCCAAGGAGTTGGAAAGATAGGACCCTGGAAGGATGAAGAGCAAACGACCTCCTCCCGGATCAGTACAGGACCGGTGACCTCTCTATCAACGACGCCTGTGTCGTTCCCTCTCTCTGGTACTTCGCTTCTCTCCGATTTCTCCTGTGTCTTCCTTCTAAGGTACTCCGCCGCCCCCACCTCAGGACCTCTCTGGGCAGCGGTTCAGTCTGCAATCGATCAGCTTGTGCGTCTGGAGCATAACTCCTCAGCGTCTAGTCTAAACTAAGTAGCTAATTCTATATCTATTATACCCTTCTACGCCCATGTACCTCCCATTAATGTTGCAGAATTATGGGACCACTATTTCTGATTGGACAGGGACAGGGGGTTGATCCTCACACCATATTGATTTAATTCATTTTTCTTAAAGCCCTTTGTTTTAAAATACCACCACTCACTTTAATACATTGGCTTTATTTCCCACCCGTCTCATGACAAAGTTTATACATTCATCATGTACATTGTTACAATTTTATAGGGACATTCATGAATACAACAATATTGGCCATCAGGTCATGGCCTTGGACGACGTCCAGGTTGACTTCATCCTTTTCTTTCTGGGCAGCCTTTCAGGGAGCATGCGCAGAACCATTGTCACATGAGTTTTCAGTTCACCAAACCCAGGCCCATATTTACGAACTAATAAAGTCAAAGAAGAAAATATTAAAATCACAAATAAAATGTTTCACTGTATACCCACTCTTTCTACTCTATTCCCATTTACTTATAAATTCTATCCCGCATTAGTAGCGTTAAAATACCACAGTTTTAAGTAAAACATGAGAGCAAGCTGTAGCACGTGAAAACATAAAGCAGCCATTTTAATGCACACTGCGCAGAAGCAAGAGTTTCCCTCCAAGCAAAGAAAGACGTCACACCACGTGATATGGTTGAGACATGCGCAATAAAGTTCCCGCGCTTTAGCGGCCATTTTAGAATAGACAAGCGTTACTTATTAGTATAAACACATAGGCAAGCTTCCTTGCTACTTATGTTTGTGTGTGCAGTTTTTAGTATGAACAATACAAATTTAATACATTAATACTTTTGAGAAGATTGCATCCGAGCAAGTCTCATTTGTGAGTCCTTGCTCCATCAATCCCCTCTCTGATGGCGTTTCTGAGCCATCAAAAATACTACCCACAACCAGATGCCAACTTTTAGCATAATATAGTTTCACTTTCATTTTTACACTTTCTATTTTTCACGTCTCCTTTCAGTTTCTTGTATAATTCACTTCTTAAATCTTCAAGTTCAATTTCATCAAACTTTCGCTTCTTTCCTTTTTCAGTCACATTATACGATTCATTCCTTCTACAGCATTTGCACCATATTATTATTGAAAATACTATTATTGCTATCCCTGCTAAGGGTACTAATATTTGACCTATAAGTCCTTTCCCTATATTAGCAAACCAGGTACCAATTGACCTAATACTATTGGTCAATCTTTCCCATACACTATCAACTTCCAGTGGTTTTAGTTCCTTCTCAAGTTTAGTTATATTCTGTATATACGTTCCAATTTCTGCACTTTTATCAGGTATGTAAGTGCAACAGTGTTTCGTCTTCAATAATTTACAGACTCCGCCCTCTTTTGCCAATATAATATCAAGAGCAAGTCGATTTTGCATAACCATAGATCTAATCGCAACCATTTCTGCATTAATCATTAGAAATCCTCCCGCAGTGTCAGTTGATAAACGATCAACCACTGTAGATAATTTACATATTTTCCTTGAGTTCAGAATTATTCCCACTGAAGGTATCAATGCACCAAATATATCACCTATAATTTCTGAAAAACTAGCTCTTTTTCTGCGTGTTAGTTCACTAATATTTTCATTGCTGCCAGTGTTTCTTTTTACGTGGTATATTTTTGGAAATACTATTCCAAAATATCAACTTCCATACCACTGTGCAGGAAGCCTAAAGTAAGCCTTATTCCCACACACATAATAGATTCCAGGAAAAACTGAATCTGTTCCTCCTTTAAGTCCCCAACCTCCAAGAATTAAGAAATTGTGTTCACATTCACTGGTACCGATGAAAACATTGTTATACTCAGTCTTTAACCTATGTAGACAAATTTTCCCTGTCTTTTCAAAATCTAGAGCCATAGCAGCTTGAGCCTTGCCAGGTGTGTAACTACCTTCTTTCTCAGCCCAAGGTGGCAAATGAGCCTTATGCTCAGAAGCTTTCTTTTGGAAATCTTGTCTTCTACTCTCCACTAAATTCAAAAATATCTTTTCTTCTTCATGTAAAGAACATGTTAAATTGCTTCTATGTGCATGTGTTATGTCTATTGATTTCATTATTAAGAAAAATTCTCCCATAAACTGTGCATCTTTGCTACTAAGCACTGGATTCATATTCTTTCGAATCGGAACCTCAGAAAATATCACATCTATATTTGAATAATAATACTGAAGTCGTCCTGTTCTATAAAATAAACTAGTCAATACACTACATGATATGCCATAGGTTAATGGCAAGTGATGATACGTTAACCCTTCTGCTACTGATTCAGGTAGTTTCATACAGACATAACAATTACTAACTTCCATGGTATCTACATATTGAAATAATAACTTTGTGAAAACATTCAAACTAGTGTTGTTATCTGTTACTTCATGATGAAATTCTGGTTCGTCTTCTACCTTTAGTTCTACTCTATTGCTTTTCAAGTTATCTGTTCTTTCCTTAGTTTCGTTGTTAATCTTTCTATCTATTATCATAAGATAAGGAATTGCTACGATCACAACTAACCATACTATAAGCATCACTACCAGATTGCATATGCATATAGCACAACATCTTTTACAACCTTTCTGCTTTGGTCTCCCAGTAACTCTATCGTCAGGCATTTTTGACAAGGAAGATTGCTCTTCTTATCGTATTCTTCAAGTCTCTTTACGTTTCTCAAGGTGGTTCTATTTCTTTTTCATAAGTCAGTTCTGCACTGGTTCCTTCACCACTTTCACTTGATTCTGAGCTTTCATAATCTTCGAGAATAATATAAGTCCAATCAGGACCTTTGAATTTGTTGTTCACAAGTTTCAGTCTTTTGCTTCTTCGTTTTTCACTTTTATTTTCTCGTCCCGTTTGGCTTGTTACTTCATTCACTTGTTCTGGATCTTCACTTCTGGTTGTTATGTGGTATTTTACTCTTTTAATGACACTAGGCCAATGATCACCTTTTCTTGATCTTCTCTGTTTGCACTGTTTCTTCACTTCTTATTTCTTCTTCAGAAATTCTTTTATTTTCAAGTTGTGGCACAATTTGGTTTTCTTCGATTTCAGTCTTCTTCTACTTGTTCTTTTTCAGGTCTTATTTGTTTTCTCTTCAGCTGCTCCACTGTGAGTTTCTAGTAACTGATCTTGTTCTTGATTTACGTTTTCCTGCTCGAGATTCTCAGGATCTTCTTCTTCTGTGTACTGTTCTTGATCTAACTGGTTCTGATCAGGGCTTATTGCACTTTGTACTTCTGCAGCCTGACCGCGTTCTTCTAGACCTGTCTGTCCCTGCTCAAAGTTTTGTTGTTCTTCTTTAATTGGAGCCCAGTTTCCTCTCCCTATCTGTTCCTGCTCAGGTTCTCTTATTACCTCTTCTTCTTCTTCCTGAGCTGCTTCTTCTTCACCTATCTGATCTTCTTCAATTTCTTCTAAATTTACTTGACTTCTTGTTCTGTTGTAGACTTCAGGTATTTCCACCACTGGTATCCAGTCCTGACTTGTGCTCGGTTGTTCTTCTTCAGCTTCCTTCGAATCTTGTTCTTGAGATTCTTCAGCTGGGCAACCTTCAGCTTCCTCAGTTATTGATGCTGTCTGAGGATTTTCTTCTTCAGGGTCTGGTACTCTTTTGGTGTGGCTTACATGAATCCAATTAGGAAATCCTGCACACTTCACTGCTGTGTTCGTAATCAGTATGACCTGACAAGGTTCGCCCCACCTAGGTGATAGACACGTTTCTCTGGTGTGATTCTTCACTACCACCCAGTCTCCGGGACTCAGATCATGTTCTTGTTCAGGCTGCCTGGAAACTGCGTCTTCTCCAACCTGGTGAGAGACAGAACGCACTAGGTCAGCCAATCCTTTGCAATAATCCAGAACCATATCATCAGATATATTCAGCAGTTTATTCGTGGGAACATGTGCTTGTCTCATTGCTCTTCCCATTAGTATCTCGTGCGGACTCAATCCAGTGTTTCTATCAGGAATGCTTCTGAGTCCCATTAAAACAAGAGGCAATGCATCTGGCCAATCTAATGATGTTGATGCACACATTTTTCCCAGTCTGGATTTTATCGTGCCATTCAATTGTTCCACCACTCCAGAAGCCTCTGGACGATATGCACAGTGCAATTTTTGCTCAATTTGGAATGCTTCACAGATTATCTTAATCACTTCACTGTTAAAATGCTTTCCTCTATCTGATTCCAAAGTTACTGGAAAACCAAATCTAGGAATGAGTTCGCGTAGCAACAACTTTGCGACTGTAATACTGTCATTCCTTCTGGTAGGGTATGCCTCCACCCACTTGGAAAACAGACACACTATGACTAGTACATATTTCAGCCCTCTACATGGTGGTAACTGAATGAAATCAAGTTGCAATCTCATGAATGGACCCTCCGCTTTTCCAATTTTCCCAAACCCAATTACTGTCTTTCTTCCTGGGTTATGCATTTGGCAAGTTAAACATCTCTGGCAAAGACTCTCTGCTACTGCCCTAAACCTGGGATTGTACCAATTTTGTCTAAAGAGTCTAATCATTGCATCTCTCCCTACGTGTGTGTCTCCATGATACATCCTAGCCATTTGTGAAAGCAGACAATCAGGCATGACTGGTCTGCCATCGGCACAAATCCATACATCATCGTCTGTCTTTTGAGAACATCCCGTTTTAATCCATGTACTCTTTTCACTTTCATCAGCATCATCTTGCAATCTTTTTACATCATTCCATGTCTCAGGAGGTGCATACAGCATAAGTTGGCAGCTGATTCCCATTCTTTCCACCCTTTTATTTACTGACAATCTGTTTTTGGCACAATGTTGAGCCACAAGATCTGCGTATCTGTTGCCGACTACCACCCAGTCATCTCCTGACTGGTGTGCGGCACATTTCACCACGGCCAATTCTTTTGGTGATTGTATTGCTTCTAGTAGTTCTTTTACGAACTGTCCATTTTTAATGGGCGATCCTGAAGAAGTCATGAAATCTCTCTGCATCCATAGTTGGCCAAAATCATGCACAACCCCGTAACCATATTGGCTATCTGTAAATATAGTTACTTTTTGATTCCTCCCAATTTTGCAAGCCTTTATCAATGCAATCAATTCAGCTATTTGTGCAGATTTGACTCCTGGTAAATAGGATGCTTCGACTATTCCAGTTAGTTCACACACTGCATAGGCTGCAGTTAGTTTTCCATCTTCATGCCTTTGGCATGAACCGTCAACAAACAGCTCCCTGTCTGGCTTCCTGAGAGGTAGTTCCTGAATATCAGGACGCGGTTTCGTGCACAACTCTGTGACTTGTAAACAATCATGTTCCTCTTCGTCATCTTTAACTTCTTCATGATATGGGTCTGGTAGTAAGGTAGCTGGATTTACTATTGTGCACCTTACAATGGTCACATTTTCAGCACCCAGTATTATTCTTTCATATTTAGTCAACCGACTAGGAGTAAGATGCTGAGTTCTGGTTCTTGTCAACAAAATCACAACCGCATGTGGAACGAACACTTTTACAGGGTGTCCCATTACAATTGACTCACTTTGTTCAATGCTCAAACAGGTAGCCGCTACTGCTTTTAAGCAGCCTGGCAACGCGGCTGCCACTGGGTCCAATGTAGCAGAAAAATATGCTATAGGACGTCTGTCTAAACCATGTCTCTGGGTTAAGACTGAAAGTGCACAATTTTCTCTTTCATGGCAGAATAATGCAAACTTTCTCTTATAATCAGGCATGCCTAGGGCAGGTGCTGCACATAAAGCATTTCTTAATTTTACAAACGCACCTACGCTCTCATCATCCCACTCAACTGGGTCCTTTGCCTTCTTTTTTGTCATTTGAATTAATGGCTTTGCCAATAGGGAAAATCCTAATATCCATTGTCGACAATACCCTACTATTCCAAGGAACATTCTTACTTCTCGTTGAGAGACAGGCATCTGCATTTTCTTTATTAATTTTATTCTCTCAGCTGTTATTCTCCTTCTGCCCCTCTCAATCTGATGTCCTAGGTACTTAACTGCTGTTGTACAGAACTGCAATTTTTCAGGTGAAACTTTATGCCCTTCTTCAGCTAAATGATTTAATAATGCAATGGTGTCAACAACACAGTCCTCTCTGGTGTTAGATGCCACTAATAGGTCGTCTATATACTGCACTAAGACTGAGCTTCCTGGCATCACTAGTTTCTCTAGGCACTTTTTCAATATCTGATTAAAGATGGAAGGACTTTCCGTGTACCCCTGAGGAACACGGTTCCATACATAGACCTTGTTCTCAAATTTAAATGAAAATAGATACTGGCTATCTGGATGCAATGGTATGGAAAAGAATGCTTGGCATAAATCAATCACAGTAAACCATCCTGCACTCCAAGGAATCTGGTATAGAATTACTGCAGGATTTGGTACTATAGGACAACAGGGTTCCACAATCTTATTTATTTTGCGTAAATCCTGAACAATCCTATATTTTCCACTAGGTTTCTTTAGACCCATGATTGGTGAGTTACAAGGGCTACTCATTACTTCTTTTAGTATTCCTTGTTTTACCATTCTGTTAATTTCTTCAATGACTCCTGCTTTTACCTCTGCACTCATTTTATACTGTCGGGTGTTTGGGAAAATCGCACCTTCTTTTACAGTAATCTTAACTGGGTCTATTTTGGCCATAAGTCCTACTTCTTTTCCCGTGAAATCCCATACCATGGAATTCACTGTAGTTTTCAGTTCTTCTGGTAACTCATCTTTTGTTATCAATGAAAACATCTCATCTACTTCTGTACCTTGCTTTGCAATCATAAATTTATATACATGGTCTTCATCTGGGGTCTGAACTGCCACACCATCCGGCGTGCAGAAAATTGTACAATTCATTTTACATAGCAAATCCCGGCCCAATAAATTTACTGGACTGGAATCACACACTACAAATTGATGCATTTCTCTAAAGTTTCCGATTTTTACTTCCATTGGTTCGGTAAGAGGTGTTCTAATCTTCTGATTAGCCACCCCCACAACTTGGATAGCTTCTCCAGAGAGAGGAAGGTCTGGGATGTCTGCTGTTCTCACAGTAGACCTGGTAGCACCAGTGTCCAAAAGAAAAGTAATATCATTACCTTTCACATTCCCTTCAACATATGGACCTGACTGATCTACCGGTAAGGATGCACCAAGTACGCACTCCTTCTTCCCCTCTCCTAGGCACCGTCATTGACTATAGGTACAAAAGTCGTCCTGTAAAAGAAATTGTGATGTTACATAATCATTCTTACCACTTCCTCCTTGATATCCGACGTCTGTACCGTGCTTTGCTCTGCTTACATTACCCTGTATAGGTGCAGGTGGCAACTGACTCTGAGGATTTACACCCTGCTGTGAGTCATTCTGCGTCTGTGGATTTAAATTTTGATTTGGGCCATTATTATTCCGAATCTTTTTACATTCATCCTTCCAATGCCCTAATTTTCCGCACCCGTGACAAGGAAACTTCTTTTTAGCCTCTTCTCTGCTCATTCGTCCTCTCACTTTTCCTCCGTTCCCAGTGTCACCATTCGTTCCAGAATCTTTTCCTTGATTATCATTTGGATTATCCAAATTAATTCCCTGTCGCTCAGCCATTTTCACCTGAGCCCACATCACCTTCTCTTGCAATTTCTTGTGCCTATCCTCAATGTCATCTCCACAATATTTCGCATATTTCAAAATCTCATCAATTGGCTTCCCTTGCCAGCACAACATATGCTGCTTAATCATCTGACAAATCTCTGGCTTCAGACCGTAAACAAATCGGTAAACAAACTGACTCATGTTTTTATCTCCAATGTCCTCAAATCCACTATACTGCTTAAATACCTGCAATAAACGCTCATAGTAGGCGTGTACCGATTCACTGGCTTCTTGGGTAGTTCTGTCTATTTTCACCCAATCTGTTTCTTTTGGTGGTATTTTCCCTTTCAGGTAAGTTATCACCTGCTGATACTTTTTCATTACATCATTGGACGGGGCACCTGTCTTTGGATCTCTAGGATACTCCTCACTGGGCCAATCAACTGTGATTTTGCAATCTGTCCACAAATCGGCAGGTACCACTATATCAAACAAACCATCCAAGTCTTTAAACAATACCTTTGACACCTTCACAAACCTCTCAACCTGCTTGTACCATTCAATTGGCTTTTCCCTCAACTTTGGAAAATCATTCGTAAATGACAAAATATCCTGTCTGCTCCATGGGACATGTACATATCCCCCTCCTGGAACTTCTCGCATCGGGTACATTTGATCTCCTTTCCCTGTTTCCTTCATTAAATATTCTGAAGTGGTTTTACTATATCGTGCCTCTTCCTTTTTCTTTGTCCATCTCACTTTCCATTTATCTAGCTCTCCCCATTTCTGCAAAACTGTCATTAATTCTTTTACTTGTAATTTTCTTCCAGAGGCATTCATATTTTCCAAATCCTTATCTGAAAAATCTGCTCTGTAGGGTTTTTGTAACACCTTTGACTTCCCTATTTCAATTCCCATCTGTTGAGCTAAATCTGATAATTTCTCATGAAATATTTTTGCATTTCTTGTGATGCTTCTGCATACGAACAATAATTCTTCTTCATCGTAAGTATTTAGGCGATCTACTCCTACATTTCCTGCTATCATTTCTTCTAACTCAACTTTTAATTTATAAATGTCCATGATCTTTGGGGGTGAATTCTGTTTGTCTGATCCTTGTGCCCACCTTTCTAAGTCTTCAGGTGTAACTACTGTGGCACTTTTCGTTCCTGATGAAGTTATCATGTTTACATCTTTAGAGCAACTAGGTGTTACTCTTCTTGGAGTACTATTTACAGAATCTCGAATGGGCAAGTCCATTAATGAAATCATAGACTCACAATCACTAAAGTGATCCTCAACCATTACTACTGCTTCAGGTCTAGGGACATTCACAGGTGTAGGCATAACTAGAGGTTTGGGATAAGTTACTTTGTCACCATATAAGGGAACCACTGGACCAATCGTTACAGGTATGGTCAATGAATCCGGATGAACACTCAATTGTGTTACTTTTTGAATTAATTCTGCTCTGTTTTTATCTATCGCTTCTTTTTCTTTATCATGAAGTACTCTACTAACTGGTGAATCATGTAATACTTGTGGTACCAAGGGTGTTCTTAACAAGGGTGCACTTGGGGTGCATCCACTTGTTCCTTCCTGATATGGTGGTGGATTCTTTAATATATCTTCCATAAATTCATCTTCAGAATCTCCAAATCTAGTCTGATGTTTTGTCTTTTTTGTGCATTTATTTCCTACTGATTCTTCTGCCATTAGTATCGGATACAGACCCTCTGTAAGCATTGCTCTTCTCCACTGTTTCATCTGACCATCCCTTGACTCGTTTTGGTATCTGGGAAAAAATCCCCGATAACCCCTATTACTTCTGGATCGATCACGTTCAAATGCCTCGTTTCCCATTCTTCTAAGGCTTCGTATTGAGTCAATCTAGGTCTGGGTTCTAAATCGTTCATTCTTAATCTCAAATTTTGAAGAATTCTCACATTGAAAGTACCATTCTCGGGAAAAGCTAATATTCCATCATTTTTGGTATATTCCATCCAATTTTCTATCCATACACAAGTATGATAACCTCTCTCCATCATCATAAATGAAGCGGCCATTTTAGCTGGTGGTATGATAATTCCTTCCGTAGTTTTGATTGGTTTGTCCTTTTTAAAATAATTCTTAATCTTCTGTAGAACTGACATTTTCCTCTTCTCACCGTACATTTTTGGCAAATCTCGATGTATAAAATTATATTCTGGCAAAGCCTAGGAATCTCCTATCCGGACGAATTCCTATTAAAGTCGGATCACCTTTTAACATATAATCTCCACTATCCACTAAGGTTTCAACTTCTATGGTAACTACCAATCAAATTCCAGCATAACTTTTGTCTTCTGAACCAATCCTAGCGCGGCTTTTCAGTGACGTCTTTTCTGACGACCCCTCCTTTACAATCTGCGCTTTTCTGTCCTTCGCTGGTTTCAACCAATCCCAGCGCGACACCTGTGACGTCAGTGTTACTCCTAACCACTGACCCCTCCTTTACAAGAGTCTTTTCACGCCCGCTGTTTCAACCAATCCCAGCGCGCCGTTTGTGACGTCAGCTTCCTCTCCGGCAGCTGACCCTCCCTTTACAAAAACTTACGCAAATTTTTCATTTCTCTATACTTCTTTAAATTCAGTAACAATATAAAACATTCGCTATCGTGTCAGTTTCACTAACTTTTGAAAAGATAGATTCTCTCACTTCTTAGTAAAACTCTTCCGTTTACTAATCATACACTACGAGTAAAACACTTCCGTTTACTCTTCACTTAAGCTCCGAAAATACCTGCTACTTCTTCAATGTTACCCTTTCTAGGTGATATAACATCAAAATTTCACTAGCATATTCCTTTGCTCTTACTCACACACATAGAGTCCCTAACAAGTACTGATAGCCCTACTTAACTTTTCAGTACTATTTCTGCCTGACAGATAACCTCACTGCAGTATGGCTTCCACTTACCATCCGCTATTCAATTTTTCCCCGGGGATTCTAGACAACATAAAACAAACTTAAAACAATAACGGATGTTAGTTCATAAAAATAAAATTCTCATTACCCAATTAACAAAGTGCAACCATCCTCTGATAACCAGAAAACTGATCCAGCGGGTTACTAGCAACATGCATTCATACACAAAATACTCACTTGGGCCCATACATTCATACTACGCTAGCATTTTCCGCTGGTGGGTCAGTTGGTACTCTTTATCAAAAATCCCTGCTACCAATTACTTTTCCGATTGAAGAGTAATGACTTACCAATGGACCCTTTGCTAATTGGGAAGTTTAAAATGAGTGACGTTCCATACAATTCATAATTCTGAAATAATCACTGAGTCAAGAAGTTTTAAAATATTTATCTAAAGTTTTAGCAGAGTAAAATACAGAACCACATGATACTTAGATCGCATATCAAGGATGAAGCATAATAATCAATTATCGATCAATGACGGTCCCTTAGGAAAGGAGAAGATAGAGACAGCAGCGCAACTAAGGTTGGCATTTATATTTACCTAAAGTGCGAGAACCAAACCCCTTGGCCAAGGAGTTGGAAAGATAGGACCCTGGAAGGATGAAGAGCAAAGACCTCCTCCCGGATCAGGACAGGACCGGTGACACCTGCGTCGTTCCCCTCTCTGGTACTTCGCTTCTCCTCGAATTCTCCCGTGACTTCCTTCTAATGGACTCCGCCGCCCCCTCCTCAGGACCTCTCTGGACAGCGGTTCAGTCTGCGACCGATCAGCTTGTACGTCTGGAGCCTATCTCCTCAGCGTCTAGTCTCAACTAATTAGCTAATTCTATATCTATTATACCCTTCTACGCCCATGTACCTCCCCTAAATGTTGCAGAATTATGGGCCCACTATTTCTGATTGGACAGGGACAGGCGGTTGATCCTCACACCATATTGATTTAATTCATTTTTCTTAAAGCCATTTGTTTTAAAATACCGCCCCTCACGTTTAATACATTGGCTTTATTTCCCACCCATCTCATGACAAAGTTTATACATTCTTCATGTACATTGTTACAATTTTATAGGGACATTTATGAATACAGCAATATTGGCCATCAGGTCATGGCCTTGGACGACGTCCAGGTTGACTTCATCCTTTTCTTTCTGGGCAGCCATTCAAGGAGCATGCGCAGAACCATGGTCACACGAGTTTTCAGTTCACCAACCCCAGGCCCATTTACGAACTAATAAAAGTCAAAGAAGAAAATATTAAAATCACAAATAAAATGTTTCACTGAATACCCACTCTTTCTACTCTATTTCCATTTACTTATAAATTCTATCCCGCATTAGTAGCGTTAAAATACCACAGTTTAATTGCAACACAAGAGCAAGCTGTAGCACGTGAAAACATGAAGCAGCCATTTTAATGTACACTGCGCAGAAGCAAGATTTTCCCTCCAAGCAAAGAAAGATGTCACACCACGTGATATGGTTGAGACATGCGCAGTAAAGTTCCCGCGTTTTAGCGGCCATTTTAGAATAGACAAGCGTTACTTATTAGTATAAACACATAGGCAAGCTTCTGTTTGTGTGTGCAGTTTTTTTAGTATGAACAATACAAATTTAATACATTAATACTTTTGAGAAGATTGCATCCGAGCAAGTCTCATTTGTGAGTCCTTGCTCCATCATGGGCATGCCAATGCCCCCACTCCCCCACAAAATTACAGTCTTTCTGCCCCCCGGGGGGCAGATGGGGCAGTAGCCCCCAATCTGCCCCCCCGGGGGCGCAGAAAGCCCACTAGACACCAGGGTTTCTATCCCCCGATGTATTTAGGGGTGGGGGTTGCCCAAGATGGGCATGCCAATGCCCACACCCCTCCCCCCACAAAATTCCAGTCTTTCTGCAGATGGGGGCAGTAGCCCCCAATCTGTCTCCACGGGGGGACAGAAAGCACCCGAGATGCCAGGGAATATTTTTTTTATAGGCCCGTGGTGGGGGCTGCCCAGAATGGGCATGCAAATGCCCCCACCCTACCCCCCAAAGAAAACAAAAGACTTTATGCCCCCCCCAGGAGGCAGATGGGGCAATACTCCCTGAGCTGCCCCCCCGGGGGGGGGGCAGAAAGCACACTAAGCGCCAGGGATTTTTTTTTTATATAGGTAGGGGTGGGGGCTGCCGAGAATGAGCATGTCAATGCCCCAACCCCCCAAAAAAAATGCTACGGTCTTTCTGCCCCCCCCTGGGAGGCAGATGGGGCAATAGCACCTTATCTGCAGCCCCCGGGGGGGGGCAGAAAGCCCACTAGTCACCAGGGATTTTTTTCCCCCAAAGTTTGGGGTGGGGGTTGCCAAGAATGGGCATGCCAATGCCCCCACCCACCCCAAAAAAGATGCCACAGTCTTTCTGCCCTTCCCAGGAGGCCGATGGGGGCAGTAGCGCCAGATCTGCTCTCCGGGGAGGCAGAAATCCCACTATGCGCCAGCGATTATGCTGGCTTTTTTATATGCAGGGGTGGGGGCTGACCAGAATGGGCATCCCAATGCCCCCGACCCCCCAAAAGAATAGCCACAGTCTTTCTGCCCCCCTCGGGGGCATATCGGGGCAATAGCCCCCGATTTCCCCCCTCCCCAGGGCGGCAGAAAGCCCACTAGGCACTGACTTTTTTTCAGAATGTGCCTACCTGTGGATTTTGGGTCCTAGCTCTGCCGGCACCTAGGGAACCCTAGCAAACCTATACATTTTTGAAAACTAGACACCCAGGGGAATCCAGGATGGGGTGACTTGACTGGCTCACACCAGGTTCTGTTACCCAGAATCCCTTGCAAACCTAAAACTTTGTCCAAAAAAACACATTTTCCTCACATTTCTGTGGTAGAAAGTTCTAGAATCTGCGTGGATCCACAAAATTCCACTCAACCCGCAATCCCCAAAGTCTTCTGAGAAAAATGGTACCTCACTTGTGTGGGCAGGCCTAGTGCCCGCAACAGGAAACGGCCCAAAAGCCAACGTGGACACACCACATTTTCACAGTGAAAACGGACCCTTTTTTTGCAAAGTGCCTAGCTGTAGATTTTGAACCCTAGCTCTGCCGGCACCTAGAAAAACCAAGCAAACCTATATATTTTTTAAAGCTAGACACGCAGGGGAATCCAGAATCGGTTGACTTGACTGGCTCTCACCAGGTTCTGTTACCCAGAATCCCCTGCAAACCTCAAATTTAGCTGGAAAAAATCACTTTTTTCTCAAATTTCTGTGTGGGAAAGTTCTGGAATCTACGTGGATCCACAAATTTCCTACCACCCAGCGTTCCCCCTGGTCTCCCGATAAAAATGATACCTTGCTCGCGTGGGTGGGTCAAGTACCCGCGACAGGCAAGGGCCAAAACGTATTGAGGAGACATCAAAATGACCTAACACAAAACAACTTGGTTTTGTAAGGGCGGTCACCTGGGTTTTGGTCCCAGGCTCAGCGGCCATCTTGGAAACCTACCAAACCCACACATTTCTGAAAACTAGACACCCGGGGAGTCCAGCGAGTATGGCTTGCGTGGGTCCCCCAACGTTTTCCCTACCCAGAATGCCTTGCAAACCTCAAATTTAGCTGAACAAATCACTTTTTTCTCAAATTTCTGTGTGGGAAAGTTCTGGAATCTACGTGGATCCACAAATTTCCTACCACCCAGCGTTCCCCCTGGTCTCCCGATAAAAATGATACCTTGCTCGCGTGGGTGGGTCAAGTACCCGCGACAGGCAAGGGCCAAAAACGTATTGAGGAGACATCAAAATGACCTAACACAAAACAACTTGGTTTTGTAAGGGCGGTCACCTGGATTTTTGGCCCCGGGCTCGGCGGCCATCTTGGAAAACTACCAAACCCACACATTTCTGAAAACTAGACACCCGGGGGAGTCCAGTGAGGTATGGCTTGCGTGGATCCCCCAACGTTTTCCTACCCAGAATGCCCTGCAAACCCCAAATTTGGCTGAAAAAAACACATTTTCCACATATTTTTGGGTGGAATCACTGTGCCGGCACAAATGTCCTACCCCACAGCGTTCCCCTCAGTCTCCCGAGTAAAATTATACCTCACTTGTGTGGGTGGGGAAAGGGCCTGTGACTGGGAAGAGCCCAAAACATAGGGAATAAGGGTATAGCACCGAGAATTCTAAGCGCTACATTTTTTTTAAAATACGTTTTTAGCCAATTCTGCATTGGACACCCACACAAGTGAGGTATCATTTTACTCCGGACACTAGGGAGAATGCTGTGGGGTAGGACATTTGTGCCGCCACGGTGATTCCACACAAAAATATTTGGAAAATGTGTTTTTTTAAGCAAAATTTGAGGTTTGCAGGGCATTCTGGGTAGGGAAACGATGGAGGATCCACGCAAGCCATATCTCATTGGACTCCCCAGGGTGTCTAGTTTTCAGAAATTTGTGGGTTTGGTAGGTTTCCCTAGATGGCGACGAGCCCGGGGCCAAAACCCCGGGTGCCCCCCCCAAAACCAGGTAGTTTTGTTATAGGTAATTTTGAAGTCTCCACAGTACGATTTGGGCCATTTCCTGTTGCAGCCACTATGCCTACCCACACAAGTGAGGTACCATTTTTATCGGGATACCTGGGGGAACGCTGGGTGGTAGGAAATTTGTGTCAGCCCGGTGATCCTACAACTTTCCCACACAGAAATGTGAGAAAAATTGATTTTTTCAACAAAATTTGAGGTTTGCAGGGGATTCTGGGTAGGAAAATGTTGGGGGACCCACGCAAGCCATACCTTGCTGGACTCCCCGGGTGTCTAGTTTTCAGAAATATGTGGGTTTGGTAGGTTTCCCAAGATGGCCGCCGAGCCCGGGGCCAAAAATCCAGGTGACCCCCCTTGCAAAACCAGGTTGTTTTCTGATAGGTCATTTTGATGTCTCCTCAATACGTTTTGGGCCCTTGCCTGTCGCGGGTACTTGACCCACCCACACAAGTGAGGTACCATTTTTATCGGGAGACCTGGGGGAATGCTGTGTAGAAGGAAATTTGTGGATCCACGCAGATTCCAGGACTTTCCCACACAGAAATTTGAGAAAAAAGTGATTATCCAGCAAAATTTGAGGTTTGCAGGGGATTCTGGGTAGGGAAATGTTGGGGGACCCACGCAAGCCATACCTTGCTGGACTCCCCCGGGTGTCTAGCTTTCAGAAATGTGTGGGTTTGGTAGGTTTCCCTGGATGGCCGCCGAGCCCGGGGACAAAAACTCATGGGAGCCTCCTTGCAAAACCAGGTTGTTTTGTGATAGGTAATTTTAATGTTGCCTCAATAGGTTTTGGGCCCTTGCCTGTCGCGGGTACTTGACCCACCCACACAAGTGAGGTACCATTTTTCTCGGAAGACTTCAGGGAATGCGGGGTGGGTGGAATTTTGTGGATCCACACAGATTCCAGAACTTTCCACTACAGAAATGTCAGGAAAATGTGGTTTTTTTGACAAATTTTGAGGTTTGCAAGGGAGTCTGGGTAAAAGAATCTGGTGAGAGCCGGACAAGTCACCCTATCCTGGATTCCCCTTGGTGTCTAGTTTTCAAAAATGTATATGTTTGCTAGGTTTCCCTAGGTGCCGGCAGAGCTAGGGTTCAAAATCTACAGCTAGGCACATTGCAAAAAAAGGGTCAGTTTTCACTGTGAAACTGTGGTGTGTCCACGTTGCGTTTTGGGCCGTTTCCTGTTCCGGGCACTAGGCCTACCCACACAAGTGAGGTACCATTTTTCTCGGAAGACTTTGGGGAATGCGGGGTGGGTGGAATTTTGTGGATCCACGCAGATTCCAGAACTTTCCACCACAGAAATGTGAGGAAAATGTGGTTTTTTTTACAAATTTTGAGGTTTGCAAGGGATTTTGGGTAACAGAACCTGGTGAGAGCCAGACAAGTCACCCCATCCTGGATTTCCCTGGGTGTCTAGTTTTCAAAAATGTATAGGTTTGTTAGGTTCCCTAGGTGCCGGCAGAGCTAGGGTTCAAAATCTACAGCTAGGCACTTTGCAAAATAGTGTCAGTTTTGACTGTAAAATGTGGTGTGTCCACGTTGCGTTTTGGGCCGTTTCCTGTCGCGGGCACTAGGCTTACCCACACAAGTGAGGTACCATTTTTCTCGGAAGACTTTGGGGAATGCGGGGTGGGTGGAATTTTGTGGATCCACGCAGATTCCAGAACTTTCCACCACAGAAATGTGAGGAAAATGTGGTTTTTTTGACAAATTTTGAGGTTTGAAAGGGATTCTGGGTTACAGAACCTGCTGAGAGCCAGTCAAGTCACCCCATCCTGGATTTCCCTGGGTGTCTAGTTTTCAAAAATGTATAGGTTTGCTAGGTTTTCCTAGGTGCCGGCAGAGCTAGGGCTCAAAATCTACAGCTAGGCACTTTGCAAAAAAGGGTCCGTTTTCACTGTGAAAATGTGGTGTGTCCACGTTGCATTTTGGGCCATTTCCTGTCGCAGGCACTAGGCCTACCCACACAAGTGAGGTACCATTTGTCTCAGAAGACTTTGGGGAATGCGGGGCGGGTGGAATTTTGTGGATCCACGCAGATTCCAAAACTTTCCACTACAGAAATTTGAGGAAAATGTGTTTTTTGGACAAATGTTTACGTTTGCAAAGGATTCTGGGTAACAGAACCTGGTGGGAGCCATTCAAGTCACCCCATCCTGGATTCCGCTGGGTGTCTAGTTTTCAAAAATGTATAGGTTTGCTAGGTTTCCCTAGGTGCCGGCAGAGCTAGGGTTCAAAATCTACAGCTAGGCACTTTGCAAAAAAAGGGACCGTTTTCACTGTGAAAATGTGGTGTGTCCACGTTGCGTTTTGGGCCGTTTCCTGTCGCGGGCATTAGGCCTACCCACACAAGTGAGGTACCATTTTTCCCTGAAGACTTTGGGAAATGCGGGGTGGGTGGAATTTTGTGGATCCACGCAGATTCCAGAACTTTCCACTACAGAAATGTGAGGAAAATGTGTTTTTTTTGACAAATGTTTAGGTTTGCAAGGGATCTGGGTAACAGAACCTGGTGAGAGCCAGTCAAGTCACCCCATCCTGGATTCCCCTGGGTGTCTAGTTTTCAAAAATGTATAGGTTTGCTAGGTTTCCCTAGGTGCTGGCAACGTTAGGGTTCAAAATCTACAGCTAGGCACTTTGCAAAAAAAGGGTCCGTTTTCACTGTGAAAATGTGGTGTGTCCACGTTGCGTTTTGGGCCGTTTCCTGTCGCGGGCATTAGGCCTACCCACACAAGTGAGGTACCATTTTTCTCGGAAGACTTTGGGAAACGCGGGGTGGGTGGAATTTTGTGTATCCACGCATATTCCAGAACTTTCCACTACAGAAATGTGAGGAAAATGTGTTTTTTTTGACAAATGTTTAGGTTTGCAAGGGATCTGGGTAACAGAACCTGGTGAGAGCCAGTCAAGTCACCCCATCCTGGATTCCCCTGGGTGTCTAGTTTTCAAAAATGTATAGGTTTGCTAGGTTTCCCTAGGTGCTGGCAAAGTTAGGGTTCAAAATCTACAGCTAGGCACTTTGCAAAAAAAGGGTCCGTTTTCACTGTGAAAATGTAGTGTGTCCACGTTGTGTTTTGGGCCGTTTCCTGTCACGGGCACTAGGTCTACCCACACAAGTGAGGTACCATTTTTCTCGGCAGACTTTGGGGAACGCGGGGTGGGTGGAATTTTGTGGATCCACGCAGATTCCAGAACTTTCCACCACAGAAATGTAAGGAAAATGTGGTGTTTTTGACAAATATTCAGGTTTGCAAGGGATTCTGGGTAACAGAACCTGATGAGAGCCAGTCAAGTCACCCCATCCTGGATTCCCATGGGAGTCTAGTTTTTAAAAATGTATAGGTTTTCTAGGTTTCCCTAGGTGCCAGCAGAGCTAGGGTTCAAAATCTACAGCTAGGCACTTTGCAAAAAAAGGGTTCGTTTTCACTGTGAAAATGTGGTGTGTCCACGTTGCATTTTGGGCCGTTTCCTGTCGCGGGCACTAGGCCTACCCACACAAGTGAGGTACCATTTGTCTCAGAAGACTTTGGGGAACGCGGGGTGGGTGGAATTTTGTGGATCCACGCAGAGTCCAGAACTTTCCACCACAGAAATGTGAGGAAAATGTGTTTTTTTGGACAAATGTTTAGGTTTGCAAAGGATTCTGGGTAACAGAACCTGGTGGGAGCCAGTCAAGTCTCCCCATCCTGGATTCCCCTGGGTGTCTAGTTTTCAAATATGTATAGGTTTGCTCGATTTCCCTAGGTGCCGGCAGAGCTAGGGTTCAAAATTTGCAGCTAGGCACTTTGCAAAAAAAGGGTCCGTTTTCACTGTGAAAATGTGGTGTGTCTACGTTGCGTTTTGGGCCGTTTCCTGTCGCGGGCATTAGGCCTACCCACATAAGTGAGGTACCATTGTTCTCTGAAGACTTTGGGAAACGTGGGGTGGGTGGAATTTTGTGGATCCATGCAGATTCCAGAACTTTCCACTACAGAAATGTGAGGAAAATGTGTTTTTTTTTACAAATGTTTAGGTTTGCAAGGGATCTGGGTAACAGAACCTGGTGAGAGCCAGTCAAGTCACCCCATCCTGGATTACCCTGGGTGTCTAGTTTTCAAAAATGTATAGGTTTGCTAGGTTTCCTAGGTGCTGGCAAAGTTAGGGTTCAAAATCTACAGCTAGGCACTTTGCAAAAAAGGGTCCGTTTTCACTGTGAAAATGTGGTGTGTCCACGTTGCGTTTTGGGCCGTTTCCTGTCGCGGGCACTAGGCCTACCCACACAAGTGAGGTACCATTTTTCTAGGAAGACTTTGGGGAACGCGGGGTGGGTGGATTTTTGTGGATCCACACAGATTCCAGAACTTTCCACCACAGAAATGTAAGGAAAATGTGGTGTTTTTGACAAATATTCAGGTTTGCAAGGGATTCTGGGTAACAGAACCTGATGAAAGCCAGTCAAGTCACCCCATCCTGGATTCCCATGGGAGTCTAGTTTTTAAAAATGTATAGGTTTGCTAGGTTTCCCTAGGTGCCAGCAGAGCTAGGGTTCAAAATCTACAGCTAGGCACTTTGCAAAAAAAGGGTTCGTTTTCACTGTGAAAATGTGGTGTGTCCACGTTGCATTTTGGGCCGTTTCCTGTTGCGGGCACTAGGCCTACCCACACAAGTGAGGTACCATTTGTCTCAGAAGACTTTGGGGAACGCGGGGTGGGTGGAATTTTGTGGATCCACGCAGATTCCAGAACTTTCCACCACAGAAATGTGAGGAAAATGTGTTTTTTTGGACAAATGTTTAGGTTTGCAAAGGATTCTGGGTAACAGAACCTGGTGGGAGCCAGTCAAGTCACCCCATCCTGGATTCCCCTGGGTGTCTAGTTTTCAAATATGTATAGGTTTGCTAGGTTTCCCTAGGTGCCGGCAGAGCTAGGGTTCAAAATCTGCAGCTAGGCACTTTGCAAAAAAAGGGTCCGTTTTCACTGTGAAAATGTGGTGTGTCTACGTTGCGTTTTGGGCCGTTTCCTGTTGCGGGCATTAGGCCTACCCACATAAGTGAGGTACCATTTTTCTCGGAAGACTTTGGGAAACGCGGGGTGGGTGGAATTTTGTGGATCCATGCAGATTCCAGAACTTTCCACTACAGAAATGTGAGGAAAATGTGTTTTTTTTTACAAATGTTTAGGTTTGCAAGGGATCTGGGTAACAGAACCTGGTGAGAGCCAGTCAAGTCACCCCATCCTGGATTCCCCTGGGTGTCTAGTTTTCAAAAATGTATAGGTTTGCTAGGTTTCCCTAGGTGCTGGCAAAGTTAGGGTTCAAAATCTACAATTAGGCACTTTGCAAAAAAAGGGTCCGTTTTCACTGTGAAAATGTGGTGTGTCCACGTTGCGTTTTGGGCCGTTTCCTGTCGCGGGCACTAGGCCTACCCACACAAGTGAGGTACCATTTTTCTAGGAAGACTTTGGGGAACGCAGGGTGTGTGAAATTTTGTGGATCCACGCAGATTCCAGAACTTTCCACCACAGAAATGTGAGGAAAATGTGGTTTTTTTGGACAAATTTTTAGGTTTGCAAGGGATTCTGGGTAACAGAACCTGGTGAGAGCCAGTCAAGTCACCCCATCCTGGATTCCCCGGGGTGTCTAGTTTTAAAAAATGTATAGGTTTGCTAGGTTTCCCTAGGTACTGGCAAAGTTAGGGTTCAATATCTACAGCTAGGCACTTTGCAAAAAAGGGTCCGTTTTCACTATGAAAATGTGGTGTGTCCACGTTGCGTTTTGGGCCGTTTCCTGTTGTGGGCACTAGGCCTACCCACACAAGTGAGGTACCATTTTTCTCGGAAGACTTTGGGGAACGCGGGGTGGGTGGATTTTTGTGGATCCACACAGATTCCAGAACTTTCCACCACAGAAATATAAGGAAAATGTGGTGTTTTTGACAAATATTCAGGTTTGCAAGGGATTCTGGGTAACAGAACCTGATGAAAGCCAGTCAAGTCACCCCATCTTGGATTCCCATGGGAGTCTAGTTTTTAAAAATGTATAGGGTTGCTAGGTTTCCCTAGGTGCTGGCAGAGCTAGGGTTCAAAATCTACAGCTAGGCACTTTGCAAAAAAAGGGTTCGTTTTCACTGTGAAAATTATGGTGTGTCCACGTTGCGTTTTGGGCCGTTTCCTGTCGCGGGCACTAGGCCTAACCACACAAGTGAGGTACCATTTTTCTCGGAAGACTTTGGGGAACGCGGGGTGGGTGGAATTTTGTGATTCCATGCAGATTCCTGAACTTTCCACCACAGAAGTGTGAGGAAAATGTGTTTTTTTGGACAAATGTTTAGGTTTGCAAGGGATTCTGGGTAACAGAACCTGGTGAGAGCCAGTCAAGTCACCCCATCCTAGATTCCCCGGGGTGTCTAGTTTTAAAAAATGTATAGGTTTGCTAGGTTTCCCTAGGTACTGGCAAAGTTAGGGTTCAAAATCTACAGCTAGGCACTTTGCAAAAAAAGGGTCCGTTTTCACTATGAAAATGTGGTGTGTCCACGTTGCGTTTTGGGCCGTTTCCTGTTGTGGGCACTAGGCCTACCCACACAAGTGAGGTACCATTTTTCTCGGAAGACTTTGGGGAACGCGGGGTGGGTGGATTTTTGTGGATCCACACAGATTCCAGAACTTTCCACCACAGAAATATAAGGAAAATGTGGTGTTTTTGACAAATATTCAGGTTTGCAAGGGATTCTGGGTAACAGAACCTGATGAAAGCCAGTCAAGTCACCCCATCTTGGATTCCCATGGGAGTCTAGTTTTTAAAAATGTATAGGGTTGCTAGGTTTCCCTAGGTGCTGGCAGAGCTAGGGTTCAAAATCTACAGCTAGGCACTTTGCAAAAAAAGGGTTCGTTTTCACTGTGAAAATTATGGTGTGTCCACGTTGCGTTTTGGGACGTTTCCTGTCGCGGGCACTAGGCCTAACCACACAAGTGAGGTACCATTTTTCTCGGAAGACTTTGGGGAACGCGGGGTGGGTGGAATTTTGTGATTCCATGCAGATTCCTGAACTTTCCACCACAGAAGTGTGAGGAAAATGTGTTTTTTTGGACAAATGTTTAGGTTTGCAAGGGATTCTGGGTAACAGAACCTGGTGATAGCCAGTCAAGTCACCCCATCCTGGATTCCCCTGGGTGTCTAGTTTTCAAAAATGTATAGGTTTGCTAGGTTCCCTAGGTGCCGGCAGAGCTAAGGTTCAAAATCTACAGCTAGGCACTTTTAAAAAAAAGGGTCAGTTCTCACTGTAAAAATAAAGTGTGTCCACGTTGCGTTTTGAGCCGTTTCCTGTCGCGGGCACTAGGCCTACCCCCACAAGCGAGGTACCATTTTTATCGGGAGACTTAGGGTAACACAGAATTGTAGAGCAACTGTTATTACCTATTGACTTTCGATGCATTTCTGCCTTCCAAATGAAAGACAATGTGTAAAAAAGAAGTCATTTTGGAAAATGACCTATAATTCTCAAGCTAGTATGGGTACTCACAAATTCGGAAATGTGCAAATATCTACTGTTTCTAAACTCTATATTTTGTTCCAATTTCAGAAATACATGGGTGTCTTTCATACCGATTTTTCCATGTATATATTTTCCCAAATTAATTGCTATATACCTGGTACATAATGAAAAACCATTGCAAGACGCTGCTCAGTTATTGGCTCTGGGTTCGTCGGGTTCTTGGTGAACCTACAAGTCCTATATATCCCCACAACCAGAAACGTCCAGCGGATGTAACGGTATATTCCTTTCAAACAGCTGTCACAATTAGAAGAAGATACAGGTGAAAATGATGGCACAAATGGCTGTTTTTTTCAACTAATTTTCAATTTTTCCTATATTCAACAGTTAGTTTCTATAAAGAAACCTTGAAGGATCTACACAAATGACCCCTTGCTAAATTTAGAATTTTGTCTACTTTTCTAAAATGTATAGCTTTCCAGGATCCATTATTGCTCTCATACCCATTTCTACCATTAACTGGAATAAGGTTCAAAGCACACAAAATAGCAAAAATAAGCTATATCCCAGTAAAATGCCAAAACTGTGTAAAAAATGTTGGTTTTCTGACAGTAGTCTGTCAGTCCCTAAAAGCTGGGAAAATTGTGATTTCAGCCCCACAAAACTTTTGTTGATACCATTTGCAGGGAAAAAACCAGACGCTTTCATGTGCAGCACTTTTTTCCCATTTTTCCCCCCAAAAACAAAATTTAGCTGTATTTTGGCTCATTTCTGGGTCCCCTCCAGGGGAATCCACAAACCCTGGGTACCTTTAGAATCCCTGTGATGTTGGAAGAAAAGGACGCAAATTTGGCGTGGATGCCTTATGTGGTCAAAAAGTTACAGGGGCCTAAGCGCAAACTACCCCAAATAGCCAAAAAAAGGCTTAGCACAGGGGGGGAAAAGGCCTAGCAGCGAAGGGGTTAAAGGGAAAAGAGGAAACAGTGGAAGAGGAGCTGTAGGAGTAGGAAAAAGAGGACAAATGGAGGAGAAAAAATAAACAATGATCAAGTAAAGCCATTAGTGATCAATATATTGAGTTATAAACTATTTGATATCCAACATAAAATCCTGAACCGAGGTCTGTATTTTTGTCCCACAACTGATCCAAATTTTGTAGACTATAGGATAGAATTGTATACGTTTGTAAGGAAATTAAAATTGAAAAAAGTTTGGGAAGCAAAATTGAAAAAATGGGTGAATTATTAGTCAGACCAAGACCTCTATAACACCCTTCACTATAGTCGAAATACCTGAACTTATGGAAATAAATAAGTTAACAAACACTGAACCTGAAACCACCAAAAATGTTAGCAACCAAGATGTGATCCAGACTATAGAGAACCAAAGAGTACATTTTGTCCACAATTACCACCTGACACTAAGGTTGAACTCTTTCATGAAATGATGGAAGATATAAATAAGACATGGAAAAAATGGAATCAGAACAATGGGAGCATAATTAAAAACAAAAAAAATTATGATAAAAATGCCTCTGATAAAGGTGGAAACATTGTGATTATGGACAGATCGCAATATGAGTTAGAGGCTAAAAGATAACTCAGGAATAAACAGCATAATGAACTCTTGAGAACCAATCCTATGGAGAACATTGAAAAGGAATATTATCAAATGTTAACCCAATGGAAGTATAAGGATCTGCTAGAACTTGATGGGTATTATTATTTGAAAACTAACCATGCAAGATTACGCACAATATATTTTCTCCCCAAAACTCTATAATTTATTCATAAATCCACCAGGCAGGTCAATCGTGAGCTCCATTTGGGCCTATTTAGAAAATACATCTAGATATCTGGATCTTTTCCTTGCACAGTATGTCACATCATTACTGTCTTACATTAAAGATGCTTCAAATTTTCTCTGTAAGATTAATAATATATAGTGGAAGTCTTCATACATTATGGTGACAATGGATTTCACATCTCTATATACATCTATTGATCACGAACAAGGAGTTTTTATTTATTTAAGTGTTTTATAAAGCGCAAACACGACCATCACAGTATCAGAGCGCTGTGCAAAGAGAGCTGATGGGAGATGCAGTGCAGTGTAACAGTCTTTCACTTAAGATACGCTGTACATAGCATTCTGAGAGCAAGGTCCAGAACAATAGGATGCAATATACAATAGGGTAAATTACAGCTTCCAAAGAGTTCTCTTATGACACATGTTTTTTTCTAGCAGTAAGGCTTTAACTTACTTCTTGAAAATCCTGGGAGATGTAATTGTTTTCATTGAGGGTGGTAGGAAGTTCCACATTTTTGGACCTCAGAATTGTGACCAGGTTTGAAGCCTAATTGGTGGTTGTCTAATAGGTCAGACATCTTGATGTGTACACCAAGCTGATTGTGGGTACTTTTTTCTATTAATTTAGCTTGGAAAGGCAGACTGGATACTGGTCAGAAGTAGTTTAAGGGCCTGATTACAAGTTCTGTAGTCCATCAGACTGCGAACCAGTGGTGGAAGTGTGGTGGCGGTCGGGGACCACGTACCAGCGGTCCGACCGCCGTATTACAAGTACGGCAGCCGGAGTGCTATGGGACCGCCGCAACTGACAGGGATCCACGATCCCTGACGGTGGCACTGTGGTCTTGGTAAGAAATATGCATGGTGGTGCAGCTGTGGCACCACCATGCATATTACGAGTTTCTCCACCACCAGCCTTTTCATGGAGGTGAGCCCGCCATGAAAAGGCTGGCAGTGGGGAAACAAAGGGGGCCCTACAGGGCTCCCTGTTGCCCTGTGCATGTGAGTGCATGCCCTTTGCGAATGCACTCCTGTTCCTGCATGGCATGGACTGCTCAGTCCATGCTGTGCAGGAACATCCATTGGCAGTCCCGTGGCGGTGGAGTTATAAGGCTCACTATGAGCCTTTAAACTGTACCGCCCCGGGACCGCCCGCCCGCCAGACAATTAAATTACTTGTAATCTGGCGGGGGCGGGCGGGCTTAGTAGTGTGGGAGCAGGCGGAACTCGCAATCAGGCCCTAACTCTTTCTGGTCAGTGACCGTTTTTTTGTTGTAGGGAAGATACTTGGCCTATCTTCAGGCATTCTGGTAGGGCTCCTTGTTGGAAAGATGCATTAACAATTTTTGCCATGGGGGTGACAGATTGTAGGATCTCTTTCAGTAGGTGGGAGGAAATGGGATCATCAAAATGTGCGGTACGCTTCATAGACTGAATGGTTTTCAGGATTTCCCCTTCAGATAGAGACCTGAAACAGTTTCAGAAGGCTCAGTTTTTCCTTAGGACAGTTGGAGCGTGTTGGTGAGTATTCTTTTTGTGTGCTGTGAGAGTGTGGTTGGTGGACTCCCTAGGTTGGGCATTAGTTTGGCTAGGAATAGAGTTGCTTATGATTGCAATTTTAGCTTTGAAGAAAGATGAGAAGGAATTGCAGATGTCCGTCGAGTTGTTTGCAATTGTGGGTTCTGCAAGTTTTCCTGATTGTTGTTTTTTTATTTCAAAGAGCTTTCTGGGCCTGTTCTTTGCTCTGTCTAGTTGAGATCTGATTTCTTTTATTTTGGCTTTCAAGATAGCTTTTTTGTGTGAGAGTCTTTGCATTCTCAACTATTCGAGATGGGTAGTGTTTGATTCCTTCCTCGATAGTCGTTCGGTATGCCTCAGTTGTCTTCTTTCATTGTTAATGTATTGGTTGAACCATGTTACTTGTGTTTTTTTCTTTTGCGTTTTTTGACATAGTGGAGTAACCTTCTTAACTATGTTGGTCATATTGCTGTTGCAGAGATGTTTCAGTTCTTGAACCAATGTTTGGTCAGGCCGAGGCGCCAAGGAGGTTAGGCACACACCCATCAGTTCTGTTCTGTTTACGTGGCTGTACTCCCTCGCCCATGTTTTCCCTGTTTAATTTGACCCTTTATTTTCATTTCTTGTGCTGATATTTGTAAACAAATTTAATAGTGGTCTGACCAGTTTGTTAGTGTGATGTCTAGCATGTTTACTGATCCCAGTTTAGCGATGATGAGGCCAAGGGTGGCACCTTTTTAGTGGGTTGGTCCCTTGCATGCTTGAATCTTGTTGATGTCCTGGAGCAGGTTGCTGAGTGCAGCCACTGTGTGGTCTTTGACATTGTTCCAATGCAGGTTGAAATCTCCTACTAATATTGTATTAGAGAACGGATTAGCTTTGATTGTGATCGGTTCCATAAGTTGCTCCGGGAAACAGTGTTGTCACCCGGTGGATGGTATAAAAGGAATGTTTTCACTAGCAGTTTCTTATCAAGCTTGATTTCACCTCCCATGAGTTTAATGTTAATATGTTTATTCTCCCTTATAAGATTTTGATCATTTTGGTGCCTTTGTGCATAATCATTTTATGTTTATTCTAAATAGAGTTCTATTTTGAGAATTGTATTATGTTATTCTCATGACTTTAACATTTTTGGTTCTGCTGGATCATTGAGATAAATTATCTTCAAGTCATACTAAGGAGCAGCTATCTGCCCTTAGATAAACAGCAGCGTAGGGAGCGTAGGGAGTTGTCTCTTGCGTTGTCCAGGGAGGTGGTATTGTTGCCCTGATGAAAGTCCGGGACCTTCATGGCCCTAGTAGGACTGAAACATGTCGGCTGAAGGGTCATAGGACCATAAATACTCCTATCCTGACCCCTGTTTACACTTTTTAATAACCCTAACAAATCCAATATTAAAGGGATACTGGGATTTGTTGGTGTTTTTTAATTAACGTCCCCCTGGTCTTATTATTTCTAAGAGCTCCCTGAAAAAACGGTCGAGCCCACCCTGACTTTTAGGCGTCAGGGTGACCCGATGATGAAGCATGACACCACTAGGGTGTGTGAGGGTAATTAAAACAAAAGGAATTGTTTCCTTCCCCACTTCTTAGTGGTGCTATTCATCTTAGGACTTCCCACCTGTACCTTTCTAGGGTTATTACGTTCAAGACGCGGTTATCATCCTCGCATCCAAGGAGTACTTTTTGTGATATAGTGGTTCAAACACGGGAGGGTGTACTCCCTCATGAGATTTCTTCTCGGCCCTTACGGCACTGAGAGAGGGCTCTTTCTCATTTCTGCCGATTGTGTGATAGAATATGTGTGCGATATGCCTGACTCTGCAGATGTCACGCAGAAAGCCGCAATCTGAAGGGGGGTCGATTCGGGCCTATCAGGAATTGAACAGCCACAGGAGAGTGGTCTGAGAGACCTCTGGGGAGGATTGTCGCCATCAGCACCCTATGCATGAAATCGCGGGGGACGAATATGTAGTCGATCCTAGAATAAGAGGAATGTGTGTGGGAGTAGAATGTATATCCAGCATCCGTGGGGTTATGTGCCCTCCAGGTGTCCACCTACCCCACCATCTCGGCCATGGTTCGTGGCTTGGAATCAGGGGGTTTTGTGGTACTGCCAGTAGGGCGCCACCTATCTATCCTGGGGCACATCACATCATTCCAATCCCCACCCACCACTGCTAGCCCATCGGGCAGATCGCTCCAGATCCCAACCAAGTGATCTAGAAAGCTCTGGCCGAGTGGCTGAGGGGGGTAAACAATGCCAAGCACTATATGATCCTGGCAATAACCCCATTTACAAATATGTATCTACCATGGATATCTACCCATTTTTGCACCAGTGTAAACACAACCCTGCAGTGGATTAGGATAGCTACACCCCGTGATCCCCGCGCAAAGTCTGCATGGAAGGTGTGTATATACCCATATTGAGCCAGGCAGGGGGTTTTAGTACCGAGCATATGTGTCTCTTGCAAGAGGAGGACATCTGCACCAATATGCTTGGCGGACCACTGCCCCACGCTTAATCTTGTCCAGCATGCCTCCCGTATTCCAGCTCACCACATACACCTGACCAGAAGAGTGTGATATGGGATCTGCCGCCATCGCTCCCTAGTGGGGCTGTGTGCAGAATCAGGGAGAGCTTGGTGGCGTTGACCCAGGGACATTAAAACTATGCAGCAGAATGGGGACTGGACCCAACAAACAATAACATGAATAACAACCCCCCTATCACCCAACCCACCCCAATACCTCAAAACAGCTGAAGTATCTATCATTGAGAGCACTGCCCCCCACCACCAACAGGGAGACGAGGGACAGGCTCCCCAAAGTTCCAATAATATCCCACGTTCTATGAGGGTCTGGGCACTTTGGAGCGAATGGCCCATATTGTCCTGAGTACCATCCAGTATGTGCCAATTAAGACAGGGGCAGTCCCCTCAGAGGGGGATTAGTTCACAGGGCTACGGATCATTTCTTGTTGGGCGGCCTGCTGTCGGGCCGTGGTTGTCGTTCTTGGAGCGCCATGTAGATCTGGAGCAATGCCTTCGCTTATCTGTGGGCTTTGACTGTGAGCGGCTGGGTTCTCCTGTCGAAGAGTCCGAGTTTCTCCATGGAGGAGTGTGTGATTTCAGGGTCCGCTGTTCATCTGTCTAAGTAAAGACCTCCTCTGGGGTATCGAAGAAGATGGTGCGGGAATTAAAGACCACCCGCAGACGGGTGGGATATAGAAGCATGTATGGCACCCTGAGATCTCAAAGCCGAGTGTTAGACTTGGCATCTTTTGGCGTGTTTCCCCTGACTTTTTGCTTTCTGACCTCCCGGTTTTGACTCTGTTTTTGCTGGTGTAATGATTCTGCGCACTTTCCTCACTGCTGTCCAGTGGGAAAGTGCAAGTGCTCCTGTATAAAATGTGTTATGGATTGGCGTTTCCATGATTGGCCTATTTGGTTTATGTGTCAGTCCCTTGTAAAGTGCACTGCGAGTGCCAGGGCCTATAGACCAAATGCTGTTGGTGGGCTGCAGCACTGGATTGTGCCACCCACGCAAACAGCCCGTAAAGTGTAACTCGGGCCTGCCATTGCAGAGCCCGTGCGCAGCCTGGGGCTGCCATATCGACTTGAAAAGTGCACACACTTGCAAGTCCCTAAACCTTCCCTTTTCTACATGTTAGTCACCCCTAAGGTAGGCCCAAGGTACCCCTGTGGGCAGGGTGCGTTGTATGCGAAAGGTAGGACATGCCCTGGTGTGTGTGGCATGTCCTGATAGTGAATTACAGCCTAGTTCGTTTTTCACTATTGCAAGGCTACCTGTTCCCCCTAGGCCAGAACGGGCAGTTTTGATTATTACAGCTTATAATCCTAACTGACCCCGGGAACATGCTAGAAATTCGAGTTTAGTATGCCTGGACTCAGAATGATAAAATGCAGCTTTTAGTGAAGTTGGTTTTAACATTCTGTGTTTGAAAATACCACTTTTAGAAGGTGGGTATTTTCTTGTCTAACCATCCAAGCCTGCCTCTGCGAGGTTGTGTATTCCTTGTCTGGAGTGTGAGTGACAGGGGCTGGGGGATGCCGGGAGACAGGGTGAGTCAGCGCAGGGCTGAATAGCAAGATCCTCATGTAGATGGGTGGGAGGGGTCGCACCTGGGCCCTGAATAGGACAGTGCCTTCCCTCCACAATGCTGGCTCCACCTCCTGTGGTGCGTCTGATGTCCCTGGCCTACTCACTGAAAGAAGGAACGGAGACTTGTCAACAAAGTGCTCCAGAACTGGTTTGGACTAGGCAAAGGCCTCTCTGCCTTCAGAGAACAAAGGAATTTGGGATATAAATATTGGGGCCCTGACCCCATGAATTTAGATCTCGCTGGAATCAAGGAACCTGCCAAGACGAAGAGCTGGAAGAGCTGCCAGGAGGAGTACTGCCCCTTTGCCGTGTTGTTGCTTTGTTGGGTTGGCCTGCAGTTGCTGCTTCTGTCTTGGGCAGTGAAAGGACTGGACTGAACTTTCTACAAACTTGTGCTGAGTATCTCCAAGGGCCTGGAACCGAGCTGGCCTCCTGTTAAGAAGTCTCAGGGACTGCAAAGACTTCACAAGCCTCTGGGTACCGCTTCTGGAACGCTGTTTCAGTTGCCACAGAGGAAGGGAACTGCAACCGACTCCGTCAACCGAATCCATCCCTGGCCGGTGACCTGTTTGCACCGCAGACCGCATCGCCCCGCTTCGCATCGCAACCCTGGTCTCACCGTGGGCGATGTCCGACGCCGCCAACATCGAGCCGCTGCTTGCACCGTGACCTGTGGGCACCGCAGTTCGCATTGCATCGCTTCACTGAACCAGCCGGACCCGACCGACGTGGTCGCTGCAACTGGCTCAAGAGTCGAGACCGCACCGCATTTGGGGCACCGCTCGCACGTCTGCGACGCACCGCTCCGACTCGCACCGCTGTCCGACGCCAGCTCCCGCACTCCGGCTTGGTCGCCTGCATCGCAACCTGTCAGCACCGCATCGAGCATCGTCTCACCCTGCATCGCACGCCTTGGACTCACCGACTCCGTCTGCACGACGCTCATCGAGCCGCTGCCTGCACCGCATCGAGGGACACCGCACCTTGCATCGCTCCGTCTTGCACCGCAACCGCGACGAACGCCGCCCGGCTCGTACACTACGTACCAGCCACAACGAGAAAGGTACTGTAACCGAGTCTGTTCATGACTCTGCTGGCCCGTATCGACGCGGTCGGCTGGAACTGTTAGACTCTGTGGTTTTCAGCATCGCGGTAGGCTCGGACGGAGCTACCGACTCGTACGAACTTTGCTTTTGTGCTATTCCTGCAAAGAAGAAGTTACCATATCAAGCATTCATTCGTAAAGTATAGTATTGTGGATTTTTGTCGTAATTGGTCTTGTCTTGAGTATATAAAATATTGGTTATTTTTCTAAACTGGTGTGGTGTCCGTTTGTAGTGCTTACACTGTATTACTGTTGGTTATGTGCAAATGCTTTACACACTGCCTCTGAATTAAGCCCGACTGCTCGTGCCAAGCTACCACGAGGGTGAGCAGGGGTTACTTCATGAGTGTAACACCCTTACCCTGACTAGGAAGAAGGGTCCCTACTTGGACAAAGGTGCAAACCCTTGCCAACTAGAGATCCCATTTCTAACATTGGTTGTCAGCGGTGAGGATAGGACTTGTGTTTGCACTTGACTTACAGTGATTGGTGTGCACTACTACCATATCGCAGACCATTACGTACCACATACTGGTTCTTTTTCTTTTGGCCTATTTTTGATCTCGCCAGTTTTCAACTCACTACTTTTGTCATGCCTGAATCAATTGCATCATCCGTTGCATCTCTGGAAGTTATCTTTGAGGAGGATAGGTTGGAATCCTACGCCGTAAAGGAGCTACGAGCGATTTGTAAAAACCTGAAAGTCCAAATTAAAGGCCTCACAAGGAAGGAGGAGCTACAGAAGGCGCTGAGGGCCTGGGTAGCAGCCAGACATGCCAATGGGCAGCCTGGTGATCTCAGTGAGGAGGTGGAGGAGCCTATTTCCAGGGTGGATGTGCTTTTGGGTAGGGGGGGACCCGCCAGATCAGGCAGCAGCAGTCTGTCCCCAGAGGAGCTGGAGGACAGGCGGGAGGCAAGGCAGTTTGAGCTGCAGAAGCTCATGCTGGAGAGTGAGCGGGAGGAGAAGAGATTGGCCATAGAGGAGAGGAAGATGCTCTTAGAGCATGAGAGAGAACTGAAGGAGCTAGAACTTAGGAGTAAGTCAGGCTCAGATGGTGGCAGCAATTCGTCCAGAAAGGCAGACAGGATTGTGCACATTCCCAAGAACGTAGGCAAGGAGTTCAAGAAGGGGGATGACATACAAAGGTGGTTTCAGGGTTATGAGGCAGCCATACACATGAATGGGGTCCCTGAGGAGAATTGGGGAGCAGGATTGTGGCCACTTTTCCCTGAAGAAGCAAGGGATGCTCTGATAGCTTTGGGTAAGGGGTATCACCTCACCTATGCTGACATGAAGGATGCACTTCTCACGAAGTATGGTCTTACTCCTGAAAAGTACAGGGATCAGTTCAGGTCCAGTAAGAAGTCTGATGCCAACACTTGGTTGGAATGTGTGGATGTGTTCTGCAGGTCTCTGGATGGTTGGGTGAAGGGCAGTAGTGTAACAGATTTTCAGGGGCTCTACAACTTGATTGCATGGGAGCACTTGTCTAGTCTATGTTTTGCAGATCTGCGCCAGCACCTAGTTGATAGTAAGTTAACTGACCCCAGGAAGCTTGCTATGGAGGCGGACCGCTGGGTGAGTACCAGGGTCCACAAGAAAGCGTTTGGGGGAGACTCAGCCAAAGGTGGGCAGGGTCCCCAGCAGAAAGGTGGGGGGACAAGGGTAAAGCACAGGAGTTCTCTAAAGGGCCCCAAACTAGTACCCAGGGTAAAGGTTCCCAGCCCCCGGTGATAAGAAGAAAGGGGTCTCCACAGGGAAGCCTGTTGAGACCGGCCCCCGCAAGTGTTATGCATGTGACCAGGTAGGTCACTTTAAGGGGGACCCCAAGTGCCCGAAGGGGACACAGCCGCCCACCGGTGGACAGTCCAAAGTGTTGGCTAGTGTAGCGCTTGGGGAGGAGGGGTGCCCACAGGAGGGTGGGGATCCCGCAGAAATGACCCTTGTCTCACTAGGGGACAGTGAGATGGTCCCAGGAAACCAGGTGCCCCCTAACACAAAGAAATATAGCACCTGGGTGACCATTAATGGGAACAGGGTAGAGGCTCTCAGAGACACTGGAGCCAGTGTGACCTCAGTCCGGTGTCACCTGGTGTCTGAGAAGCAAGTAGTCCCAGGAGCATTCCACCAAGTAGTTGCTGTAGACAACTCAGAGCGCCAATGTATGGTGGCGCAGGTTCCCTTTGAATGGGGGGGTCTCAGGTCCCTTGAGGGTGGTTGTGAGCCCTACCATGCCTGTGGATTGTCTGCTAGGAAACGACCTTGAGCAGTCCTTATGGAAGGAGGTTGAGCTCAGGTCTCACTTGGAGATGCTTGGGTTGCCAGAGTGGGCATGCGTGTCTACTCGGTCAATGGCAGCCAAAAGGGTGATCAAGAGGACTTGGAGCCTGAAACAGTGGCCCAAGTCCCTGCCAAGAGAAAGGGCAGGGGGCGCGGGAAACCGGCCCCCGAAGTTCCCACGGACCGGGAGGAGCGGACCTCGAGGGGACGCCCCGGTGCCTACAGGGGAGCAGGTAGCCGAACTGGGAGACATCTCTGAGCTGACCCATTGGCAGCAAGAAGGGGGTCCCACCAGGGAGGAGTTCTGCAGGGAGCAGAACGAGTGCCCTACTCTGGAGGGTCTGCGGCGGCAGGCTGCAGACCAGGCAGCTGGTAATCAGTCTGGGTCACATCTGATCTACTGGGAGAGTGGTCTCCTATACAGTGAGCCTAAGGTTGCTGAGCCTGGGTCAGCCCGTGTGCTGGTGGTACCCCAGCGCTTCAGGACCTTCCTACTGGGTCTGGCTCATGACGTGCCTTTGGCAGGACATTTGGGGCAGGACAAGACCTTTGACAGGCTTGTCACCCACTTCTTTTGGCCCCAAATGCGAAGGCAGTCAGATGCACACTGTAGGTCTTGCCAAACTTGCCAGGCAAGTGGTAAGAGTGGGAGGAAGGTCAAAGCTCCTCTCCAACCTTTTCCTGTTGTTGGAACACCCTTTGAAAGGGTAGGGATGGATATTGTGGGGCCACTGGATCCCAAGACAGCCATGGGCAACAGGTACATCCTGGTCTTGGTGGACCATGCCACCCGGTACCCGGAGGCAATCCCTCTCAGGACAACGACGGCGCCAGTGGTGGGCCGGGTGTTAATGGGGATCTTTTCCCGTGTGGGATTCCCCAGAGAGGTGGTTTCTGATAGGGGGACCAATTTCATATCGAAGTATATGACATCCCTGTGGAAGGAGTGTGGGGTAACCTACAAGTTCACCACTCCTTACCACCCACAAGGAAACGGTCTGGTGGAGAGATTCAACCAGACCTTGAAAGGCATGATCAAGGGTCTAACAGAACCCATGAGGCGTAAGTGGGACGTCCTCTTGCCATGCCTACTCTTTGCATACAGGGAGGTGCCTCAGAAGTCTCTTGGGTACAGCCCCTTTGAGCTCCTGTATGGCCACCCTGTCAGAGGACCTCTGAGTTTGGTAAAGGAAGGCTGGGAGGCAGCTCCCAGGAAAACTCCCCAGGATGTATTTAGCTACATGCTGGCCTTTAGAAACCAAACTGCCCGCTTCAGGAAACTCGCTCAGGCGAACCTAGAAGCAAGCCAGGAGGAAATGAAGAGATGGTATGACCAGAATGCCACTCTGGTCGAATTTCAACCTGGGCAAAAAGTGTGGGTCATGGCCCCAGTGGCACCTTGTGCCTTGCAGGACAAGTGGACTGGGCCATATGAGGTAAAGGAGCGCAAAAGTGACGTCACCTACCTGGTGGATTTGCAGGCTCCAAGGAACCCTTTGAGGGTCCTTCACGTGAACCGCCTCAAGCCCCACTTCGAGAGGTCCGAAGTGAGTATGCTCTTGGCGACAGATGATGGGGTGGAAGAGGAGAGTGAGCCTCTCCCTGACCTTATGTCTACCAAGGAGCATGATGGGTCAGTAGAGGGTGTGATCCTCTCCCCTACTCTGACTCAGGAGCAGCAGGGGGACTGTCGCCAGTTGTTGGGACAGTTCGCCCCACTGTTCTCTCTGACCCCCGGTGTTACTCACTGGTGTACCCATGACGTGGACACTGGTGACAGCCCTCCTGTGAAGCACAAGATTTACAGGTTGACTGACCGGGTCAGAGCCAGCATCAAGGAGGAGGTCTCTAAGATGTTGGCGTTAGGGGTGATTGAGCCCTCCCACAGCCCTTGGGCCAGCCCAGTGGTCTTGGTCCCAAAGGCTGCTGCGCCCGGTGCCACTCCAGAACTCCGGTTTTGTGTGGACTACCGTGGGCTCAATGCCGTCACCAGGACTGACGCGCACCCCATCCCCAGAGCTGATGAGCTCATTGATCGGTTGGGAGCTGCCCGGTTCCTCTGCACGTTTGATTTGACGTCTGGGTACTGGCAGATTGCCTTAACCGATGGGGCCAAGGAGAGATCAGCATTCTCAACCCCAGAAGGTCATTACCAATTCCGGGTGATGCCCTTTGGGTTGAAGAATGCCCCTGCCACCTTTCAGAGGTTGGTCAATCAGGTGTTGGCTGGGCTGGAGGATTTCAGTGCCGCCTACCTGGATGACATTGCTGTGTTCAGTTCCAGCTGGGAAGAACATTTACAGCACCTTGAGAAAGTGTTGAGGGCTCTGCAAGGTGCAGGCCTCACGATCAAGGCCAGTAAGTGCCAGATCGGGCAGGGTTCTGTGGTGTACTTGGGACACCAGGTAGGAAGCGGCCAGGTGGCGCCCCTACAACCCAAGATTGACACCATTCTGGCTTGGGAACCCCCAAGACCCAGACAGAGGTGAGAGCCTTCTTAGGTCTCACCGGTTACTATCGGAGATTTGTTAAGGGCTATGGCACCATCGTTGCCCCTTAACAGAGCTGACCTCTAAGAGGCAGCCCAGGAAAGTGATCTGACTGAGTCCTGCCAGAAAGCTTTTGATGCCCTGAAGGCAGCCATGTGCACGGCGCCCGTGCTCAAGGCACCTGACTTCTCCAAGGAATTCGTCGTTCAGACTGACGCTTCAGAGCATGGTGTGGGAGCGGTGCTCTCACAACTGAACGAAGAGGGCCTGGATCAGCCTGTAGTCTTCCTTAGCAGGAGACTACTTCCCAGGGAACAGAGGTGGAGTGCCATAGAAAGGGAAGCTTTTGCTGTGGTCTGGGCGCTGAAGAAGTTGAGACCATACCTGTTTGGGACTCACTTCCGGGTTCAGACAGACCACAGGCCCCTCAGATGGTTGATGCAAATGAGGGGTGAGAATCCAAAACTGCTGAGGTGGTCCATCTCCCTACAGGGAATGGACTTTACGGTGGAACACCGTCCTGGTACAGAACACGCCAACGCAGATGGTCTGTCCAGGTTCTTCCGCCTTAGTGAAGAGAACTCCAATGGGGTTGGGTAGTTCTCCCTACTTTCAGCTGGAGGGGACATGTGTTAGACTTGGCATCTTTTGGCGTGTTTCCCCTGACTTTTTGCTTTCTGACCTCCCGGTTTTGACTCTGTTTTTGCTGGTGTAATGATTCTGCGCACTTTCCTCACTGCTGTCCAGTGGGAAAGTGCAAGTGCTCCTGTATAAAATGTGTTATGGATTGGCGTTTCCATGATTGGCCTATTTGGTTTATGTGTCAGTCCCTTGTAAAGTGCACTGCGAGTGCCAGGGCCTATAGACCAAATGCTGTTGGTGGGCTGCAGCACTGGATTGTGCCACCCACGCAAACAGCCCGTAAAGTGTAACTCGGGCCTGCCAGTGCAGAGCCCGTGCGCAGCCTGGGGCTGCCATATCGACTTGGCAAGTGCACACACTTGCAAGTCCCTAAACCTTCCCTTTTCTACATGTTAGTCACCCCTAAGGTAGGCCCAAGGTACCCCTGTGGGCAGGGTGCATTGTATGCGAAAGGTAGGACATGCCCTGGTGTGTGTGGCATGTCCTGATAGTGAATTACAGCCTAGTTCGTTTTTCACTATTGCAAGGCTACCTGTTCCCCCTAGGCCAGAACGGGCAGTTTTGATTATTACAGCTTATAATCCTAACTGACCCCGGGAACATGCTAGAAATTCGAGTTTAGTATGCCTGGACTCAGAATGATAAAATGCAGCTTTTAGTGAAGTTGGTTTTAACATTCTGTGTTTGAAAATACCACTTTTAGAAGGTGGGATTTTCTTGTCTAACCATCCAAGCCTGCCTCTGCGAGGTTGTGTATTCCTTGTCTGGAGTGTGAGTGACAGGGGCTGGGGGATGCCGGGAGACAGGGTGAGTCAGCGCAGGGCTGAATAGCAAGATCTACATGTAGATGGGTGGGAGGGGTCGCACCTGGGCCCTGAATAGGACAGTGCCTTCCCTCCACAATGCTGGCTCCACCTCCTGTGGTGCGTCTGATGTCCCTGGCCTACTCACTGAAAGAAGGAACGGAGACTTGTCAACAAAGTGCTCCAGAACTGGTTTGGACTAGGCAAAGGCCTCTCTGCCTTCAGAGAACAAAGGAATTTGGGATATAAATATTGGGGCCCTGACCCCATGAATTTAGATCTCGCTGGAATCAAGGAACCTGCCAAGACGAAGAGCTGGAAGAGCTGCCAGGAGGAGTACTGCCCCTTTGCTGTGTTGTTGCTTTGTTCGGTTGGCCTGCAGTTGCTGCTTCTGTCTTGGGCAGTGAAAGGACTGGACTGAACTTTCTACAAACTTGTGCTGAGTATCTCCAAGGGCCTGGAACCGAGCTGGCCTCCTGTTAAGAAGTCTCAGGGACTGCAAAGACTTCACAAGCCTCTGGGTACCGCTTCTGGAACGCTGTTTCAGTTGCCACAGAGGAAGGGAACTGCAACCGACTCCGTCAACCGAATCCATCCCTGGCCGGTGACCTGTTTGTACCGCAGACCGCATCGCCCCGCTTCGCATCGCAACCCTGGTCTCACCGTGGGCGACGTCCGACGCCGCCAACATCGAGCCGCTGCTTACACCGTGACCTGTGGGCACCGCAGTTCGCATCGCATCGTTTCACTGAACCAGCCGGACCCGACCGACGCGGTCGCTGCAACTGGCTCAAGAGTCGAGACCGCACCGCATTTGGGGCACCGCTCGCACGTCTGCGACGCACCGCTCCGACTCGCACCGCTGTCCGACGCCAGCTCCCGCACTCCGGCTTGGTCGCCTGCATCGCAACCTGTCAGCACCGCATCGAGCATCGTCTCACCCTGCATCGCACGCCTTGGACTCACCGACTCCGTCTGCACGACGCTCATCGAGCCGCTGCCTGCACCGCATCGAGGGACACCGCACCTTGCATCGCTCCGTCTTGCACCGCAACCGCGACGAAAGCCGCCCGGCTCGTACACTACGTACCAGCCACAACGAGAAAGGTACTGTAACCGAGTCTGTTCATGACTCTGCTGGCCCGTATCGACGCGGTCGGCTGGAACTGTTAGACTCTGTGGTTTTCAGCATCGCGGTAGGCTCGGACGGAGCTACCGACTCGTACGAACTTTGCTTTTGTGCTATTCCTGCAAAGAAGAAGTTACCGTATCAAGCATTCATTCGTAAAGTATAGTATTGTGGATTTTTGTCGTAATTGGTCTTGTCTTGAGTATATAAAATATTGGTTATTTTTCTAAACTGGTGTGGTGTCCGTTTGTAGTGCTTACACTGTATTACTGTTGGTTATGTGCAAATGCTTTACACACTGCCTCTGAATTAAGCCCGACTGCTCGTGCCAAGCTACCACGAGGGTGAGCAGGGGTTACTTCACGAGTGTAACACCCATACCCTGACTAGGAAGAAGGGTCCCTACTTGGACAAAGGTGCAAACCCTTGCCAACTAGAGATCCCATTTCTAACACCGAGCCATCGCGGCTGTAAAGGACTGGCGTTGCTGCTGGACCATTTTTGTATAGTCCAGGAAGGTCATAATACCGTGGGAATCATAATATAGGTCCGATTTGAGCCTCACCTGCTGCAAGATGACATCCCGGTCATGGAAATTAAGGATGCGTGCAATCATGGAGCGTGGTCTAGCCCCAGGCGGAGGCCGCTGTTGCCGGGCCCTGCGTGCACGTTCGATCACAAAACACGAGGAGAGCGCATTCTCTGGGATCCAGTAGTTGAGCCAACACGTGAGGAACTTGCCAGCGTCGTCTCCCTCACATTTTTCGGGGAAGCCCACAAAGCGAAGGTTGTTTCGTCACGCTTGCCCCTCTGCGTCCTCGACTCCCAAGGCCAGACCCTTAGTCAGTTTCTCCAGTGAAGCCACTTTTGTTGTAGTATGGACACGGTTTCTTCCACTCCTGTGACCCTGGTTTCAGCCTCCGTTATACAATCTACGGCATTGCGAAGGTCTTGGTGCAGTAGCGTTACCTCCCTGCCCACCGCGCCAATTTGGGTCTCTAGTGCCTGTCTGGACTGGGTAATGGCAGCTAGAAGGGCAGCTTTGACTGGTAAACTTGCCGCGCCATCTGAGGCTTCAGCGGTGTGAGTTGCTGTCGCCGTGAATCTATCTATGGTGCTCTGGTTAGGACCGGGCCCAGGAGCTTTATCTCTAGACATGTTGCACAGGGGGTATTCTTCATCAGAGTCGAGTCTCCTAATTCTGGTGGCTTCCTAGCTCTGAACACCGAGGCACGTCACCACTGCTTCACGTCATCCGTCTGAAAGAGCCAAGGCCTCAGGCAGCCCCCCCAGGACTAGACGGAGAATGATTTCAAGGGCCCAGGAGTGTCAACCCCCGACAGCACAGCCGCTCCCTCTGGCCAACTGCTATGCTCCGCAAGTCGAAGGGATTCACTGCTGCGTGACCTGCTGTTGAAATATTATAGCTGGCAATGTATGGAGGGCCTCACGGGTCCAGACCCTATGTCCCAGATCTCCACACCGAGAGCAGCGCAACCAGCATTTAGCCAGTACGTCCTGGGGGCACCGCCGCGTTTCCTGCAGTTCAAGTAGCGTTGCTGGCTGTGTATGGGGGGGTCCTCACTGGGACTAGGCCTCTGCCCTTGATCGCCTTGCCAAGTACTCCAATCAGCCAGAGGGTCGAGGGGGCAACAGCCGGCGGCATGCTAACGAGGAGGGCTGGGGAGGCCCCCCTGCCACAACATACCGGCTCCTTTTCTCTGGAACTGCTGCTCGGCTACCACCTCGTCTTTGCACTTTACCAGGACAAGTGCCATCAGCTGAGGGGGTCGGGTCGCTGGCCCCATCCGGGCTCCTCCCCACGTCTGCAGCTCGTCTGTCTCCCGCCAGGGCACCAATGTGTGTTTCGGGTCGGGCCCGGCAGCACCGCGACCCGAAGCCAAAGGATAGATCCACTCGAACGTGTCTTGCCCCCTCTGGGAGGCTCGTGCAAGTCTGCTGTGGGCATGGCCTATAGGGTGCGCAGTGGGCCCCCGCGTCACCAGCTGCGTCACCAGTCGCGTGACAATGAGCCACGATGGTGCAGCCAAAAGTAACGTTTCTGCGTCGCTGGGGGTTCCTCAAAGAGCATGGCCTGCCAGTCCCCGATGGACAAGCTGGATTCAGGAGTATTACGGGAGGATATTCAGGGCCCACGGATTTCACTCAGAGAGCGTCCGCCATGATGGTTCCGCCCCCGGACTATGGGTAGGTTTAACGAAGAAATACCACATTGGTTATGCATTAGATCGAGTGTAGAGGCGGCCAACGGTTCAAAGGTGTCATTTAAATCCCCTGCCACGAAAAGCCTATCCTTGTCGGGGCTCTCCAGAAGGGCTTGATCCAAAATACTAATTACCTTAGTCTCCTTACTGCTATTCTTCACTCTATTGTAAACATTGTAAATTCTTAGTGTCAACCCAGATGGAAGCACCAGTCTAACTGGAGATATTCTACATTGGAGTGATGTTTTAATCCACCATATGTACAACCCCCCTGAGGGTCTAACCCTAGCAGATTGGATTGCATTCACACAAAAAGATGTGTACCCAGTTTTATGAGCAGGGGCTCGGCACCACGTGTCTTAGAAGAGACAGATGTCAAATGTGTCAATGAAATGACCCCACTCATCCTCCTCCAATAGCTTAGTAGCCCTGCTACATTCCATGACAATATATTGATGGGGGAATCCTGGGATTGTGAGATCCCAACCAAGATAGAAGTGTCAGGTTCCCCACCAGTACTAACCCCATTACTTACTGTGTCATTTTCAGAACTGTGACTTAAAATCCAACTTTTGCATTGAAGAGGATTTTAAATTACAATTCCTTCGAATATAAAACTGATATTTTTACCTGCTTCATATCAAAGATTAGCACTTATTAAATATAATGAGGTAACTCAATGGTATCCTGTAGGAGATTTGGGCCGTACAGTAGTGAAAAAGAAATTTAGGCGGTTTTCATTACCAGGACATGTAAACCTTAAACACACGCATCTCACTTTTGAAATAGAATGCACCCTACCATATGGGCTTTTAGGGCATACTTTAGGGGTGACATATGTATTAAAAGAGAGGTTAAGCCTGGCAAAAGGTTTATTTTACAATAAGTGGTTGTGGTGCACTCACAATATTCAAAGTTTATAGAACTTCCATCCAAATAGTTTCAATTTCAAAAGTTTAAGCGTGCAAGGCCAGAGTGGGTCCCACCCAAACCCGCAAAAATCTATACTAATAGCTAGGCCACCAAAGTGTACTAGTCCCAGCCTGCTCTGCTGTCTGCCCTACGGCTTCCAATAAACAATATTTCTTTAAAAAATTCATCACTATTCAACATATACAAATCACAGAGTTATTATACATTATGCAATTTTGTAATCTTTTCCATCTTCTTTAGATGTTGCGAAATGTTGCTTCACATTTATTGAAAATGTAACAGGAATTCTTCTTAATCAAAAAAGTTATGTACATGTGTTGCTCTGACCCAATGCATTTCGGGTCCCCAGACCCTTCATCGGGGGTAGCTACAAAAAAAAAAACAATCAAAATGGAACATCATCAGACATGTTGGTTACTTCATCATAAACATTCAAAATGTGAGATGGGTCATTTATTAGCTCAGACTAATCATCCACTTCCACAATACATGGTTCAGCTTTGTGTCCAAACATTATTAAATGCTCGTTGTGATAGACCACCCATGCACTATGTTCACTAAACACTTACGTGCTATTGGCAATGTGTGTGCCCAGAAGTCTACTCCTTCACCTCAATACAACTCTGTGCGAATAGCGTGAGACTTCATGTCCCAGCATGCACCTTGGTTGAAATATGAATACTCCGATGACTTACCAAACTACAAATCCAACTAAGTCAAGAATTAGTGACACATATTGCAAATTAAAGGTCCTATTGTGTGTGCCGTCCTTCCGTGTTCCATGCATATAAACATAAACAATAGACCCGGCTGAAGGTTCTAAGTGCTCACTATCGTTAAACTATTTTATGCTCAACAGTCCTATAAAATCAAATTGCCAGCACGTTTGAACATGAAAGTTAGAGGTCAATACAATGTACCTCCATACATTAATGTGAGAGTCGATTTTTAAAATAGTGTGAACAAACCAAATGAAACCATTTGGAGCTCATAATGTTACTTGCTCAATTTAAAAATTCCAAAGAGTGAAAATGTAGGCCAGCTTATATGCACAGTTTCCCAATTGTCACACAACACTATATATTATTGCTCTGTGCTTTATGTCCATTCACTCGTTCCGTGTTTCAATGTTTGGATGAAAATGAAACATGTTTGTTGGCATAATACCCTATCCTGTGGCTTAATCCACGTAGTAGCCAGAGCATGTGAATATTATGTGCATAGGCACGATAAACTAGGCCCTATACTATCCTCCCATAATCACATAAGAAATGCATAAGTAAGCAAAACAAATCTTGAACATTATTCAACCAATGTACGTGTGCTATTGTCAAACCACTGCTGATGTCAAATCCATATTATGTGTGGCACGACTATTGATAACATCCACATTAATCAACATGACAATCACCAAAATATTACCCATCTGGATTTCCCTCTTTGTGAAACATATGTGCATGCAATCCCCATCCTACAAACTAAATGTGCTAAAGACCCACCATTCCTATTGTGTTGTGTGAAATTCCAAGGGGCCGATTACGATGACGTTCGGAAAGCCTTCCGACCGAATCGGTTTTGGAATGGGTTCCGACCGACTCGACCGCGAGCTTTCCGAATGACGGATTACGATGCATTGCATGCAAAACGCCTGCTGAGTAGGTCGGAAAGCAATCCGCATGACCAAATAGTCCGGAAATATGCCCGATCCGACTGACTCGTTCAGAAACACTGAAGAATAGTATTCCGGTTATGAATCAGAGTCGGTTTACCCCACGACCAGACGTGGGGTACAATGCATCTGACGCGTTTTCGGAACCGTGTCGGTTTGTGTTACAAATGGCAAGTGGAAACTGATAAACAAGCAATGGCACAGCCAAATAAAAAAAAGTTCAAATATTAGCCACGCCTACCAATACATTTATATAAAGGCTCAAAAACATGACCATGATCCTTTGCTCTAACACAATTGCTGCCAGGTCTCTGGAGTCTGTACACATTCCCTGCTCTCTGCCTCACACACTCACACTTCACCCACCACACAACTTGCACAGATTTTATTTAAAAAAAATTCTTACAAACACACACTCTTTTATATTCACACTCACACTCACCTTCACACTCACCCTCACCTTCACCTTCACACTCACCTTCACCATGCCCCAGAGGATGCAGCCACGTTTTATAGAGAAGGAGTGCTTGTAGATGAAATAGTTAGAGTAGAGCCACAGTTATTTGGATATCTAGTCCAACAGACCACCCCCCTTTCCCAGAGAAATAGGATGTGGGACAGGATAGTCAACAAGGTGAACGCTGAAGCACCGGTCCTGCGCACAAAGGATATCAGGAGTAGGTATTATGATGTGAGAAGGAGTATCAAAAAACTGCTAGCCAAAGAACATGCTGAAAGCCAGTGGACTGGCGGTGGCACTCCTGCACCACCTGTGCACTTCACTTCCTGGGCGGAGAAGGTACGTGCCATCCTTCCGCCGGAGAGCATCTATGGACTACCAGAAGCACCAGAGTCTGGTAAGTTCCTACTCCACATTCCAATAAAGTTATCAATTGCACCTCAATAGACATCACTGTAAAGGATACAGTTATACAAAGGACTGTTTTTACATTTAAAAAAACCTAGAGTCAATGAGCATGTGATGTGTATGTCATATTGATAAACAACATACCTGCAATGAAAATGCATAACATTCTTACCATGAACATACTTCTTACAAACTCACAGCAAGGCTTTATGCTCCAAACACCAGTCACCAGAGACAGCCATCTTGCCAGCACATTTTAGCTCACTCTCAGGAAAGCAGGGTCACAGGTAGGCTGTTTGGGATGGCTGGGAAGGTGGGTGTGGACACAGGCCTGATGCGAGTTGTAGTGACCGCAAACACTCCTCCTCCCACACAGCCCAACAAGCCCACCTGAAACTATGCTTTCCTGACAGTGAGTGGAAATATACAAGCAAGATGGCTGATAATGCTGCATGGTGTCTGGAGCAGAAGGCCTTGATGGGAGTTGCAGTCAAGTAAAACAACAGGCACCAGTGTTAGACATCTTGATAGTGCACTACCCCTCATTGCAGGATGCATGACACTGGGCACTGGTGTCTGACTTTTACACAACTGCCAACAGTGCCTTGTGCTCCAACACCAGGCACCAGTGTCAGCCATCTTTGTCAATACATATCCATCTCACTCTCAGGAAAGCATAGTTATAGGGATGGTGTTTGTGCACGGTGGAAAGAGTGTGTGTAGTACAGGGCCTGATGTGAGATCTCTACATTTCAAACACTCTTCCTCCAATCCAGCCCTACAAGCCCACTATGAACCATGCTCTCCTGACAGTGAGTGGAAATGTACTGATGAAATGGATGAGACTGGAGACTGGTATTTGGAGCCCAAGGCCATGAAGGGAGTTGTTGTAAAGTCAAACACCAGTGCCCAGTGTCAGGCAGCCTGCAGGCACATTCTGACATACCGTGAGGTAAGCTTAAGTCCTGTTGGACTGTTTGCGCTGGGCGGGGAGGTGTATATAGGACAGGGCCTGATGAGAGATGGAGTTAGTGCAAACACTCCTTCTCCCACCCAAACCAAACAGCTCATCTGGGCCTATGGCTACCTGACAGTGAGGGGATGTGTACTAGCAAGATGTCTTACAGTGATCCCTGGTGTCTTAATTGAGCACAACTACCATCACAGCTTTGTGCTCCAAAGATCAGTCCCTAGTGTCTGCCATCTTGCTAGTCCATTCTCCACTCACTGTCAGTTAGCCATAGGCCCAGATGAAGTGGATGTGCCATGTGGGGGGAGTAGTGGTTGCCATTAATCTAAATCCTATCAGGCAATGCCATACACACACTCGTCCCACCAATCCCAAACAGCAGCCCTGGGATCCAGTTTGAATGAGAGTGAGTGGAAATATACCAGCAAGATGTCTGACACTGGTGCATGGTGTTTGGAGCAAAAGGCCCTGATAGGAGTTGCTTTCAACTTCAACACCATGCAGCAGTGTCAGCTAACTTCTAGTCTACTCCCCCTCACTGTGAGGGAGGCATAGGCACAGAGGAGTCAGCGGTGCTGTGTGGGAGGATGAGTATTTGTCGACAACAAAACTACCACCATGCCTGGGCCCACACACACTTTCCACCCATCCCAACCTGCCCACCTGGGACTCCACTTTCCTGAGAGTGAGGGTAAATGTACTGGCAAGATGGCTGTGGTGTGAGAAGCACAAGGCCCTGATGGGAGTTGGTCTCAAGTCAGACACCAGTCCCCAGTGTCAGACATCTTGCAAGTACATTACCACTCACTGTGAGGTAGGCATAGGCTCAGAGAAGTTGTCTGGGCTGGGTGGGAGGAGGAGTATTTGCAATGGTCACAACTCACATCAGGCACTGTCCTAAACACACTTTCCCACCCAGCACCAAAAGCCTACATGGAACTCTGCTTTTATGACAGTTATTTAGAATGTCTAAGCAAGATGTTTGACACTGATGAGTGGTCTGTGTTTTGTCCACAACTCCCATCATGGCCTTGTGCTCCAAACACCAGGCTCCAGTGTCAGACATCTTGCCACTACATTCCCACTCACTGTTAGCAAAGCATAGTTCCAGGTTGGCTGGTTGGGCTGGGTGGGAAGGTATAAGTAGGACCGGACCTGATGGGAGTCAGAATAACAGCAAAGACTCCTCCACAAACACAGCACAACCACTTCATCATGCCTATATCTACCTGACAGTGAGTGGAGGTGTACTAGCAAGATGGCCAACACTGGGGACTGCTGTCTGAACTTATCACAACTACCAAATTTGCCTTTGTGCTACAAACACCAGCCACCAGTGACAACCATCTTGCAAGTACACTTCCCAGAATTGTCTGGACAACACTCTTCCTGGTGGCCTGGTTGGGCTGGGTGGGAAGAGCAGTGTAAGTTTCACAAATACACCATATACACTCAAACCTCAGCTCATTAAATTAGTTTGCCACAAAATGGCAGAAAGCTGAGTTTGTGATTTCATCTGACTATGGAGTAAATGTACAAAATACATTATCTGTGTAGGCACAAAGCTAAGCAGTCACACATTTGGCTCCTCACAGGCATTCACTTGTGTATAATTAGATGAGAACAATAAGCACCTCACTCACACCATTCCCATAAATTTCAGGGTAAATAAACAGACTGTGAGTGTGTAGGCAGCCACACCTATGTGACAGCTAAAGACATGGAATAAGCCCAGTACACAGGCCTGAAAAATACCAACTTCGGGAGCTAAAGAGTACGTATATCACAGTGAAAGTACAGATTTGGATAGCACCAACCCACCTGTGTCATTCACAGGATGTCACGAACCAGACAATCTCTTTGGACATGTAATGTGAACTAAACACAACATGCCCATTTATGCACATAGCTGGACATGTTCATCATTCTCCAACCTGTCCGAATTACATTGCTCTCCAAAAACATAGGCCAGCAACATGGATGAAGGAGGCCAATCTATGCACATTAATTTATCATTAGGTTCAGTAACCTATATAATAGGTATGATTTGAGGGGCAGTGGACAGTCACATCAATCATTGTGTCATTTATGTGCCCACAGGGCTGGCTGGGAACACCCCCGGAACTAATCAGGACAGCCAGTCCCGGACTGTGGTCGACCAGGAGCTCTCCGGCGTTGATGTATCTCAACAATCCTGGGACGACGATGAACGACCTGGCCCATCAGGTTTAGGTCGGCCCAAAGCACCAGCAGTGGCTACAGCAGGATCCTCTGTGACCTCTCCCGCTTCAGCTAACAACACCCAGCTGACCCAACGACAACACAGCAACACAGGGCACTCTGGAGTTGGTGGACAGCAACACCCCTGTCAACGAGGAAGAAGGCTCAGTGTTGACTGTGCCACCACCAACTGGGAGGATATACGCCGTCAAGCAGCTGGTGCTGCCGATGAGGATCCTCCAAACCTCCCCTGGATAATCAACGCTTATTAGGGTTACCAGGGAGAATTTGGCCACGTCGTAGGGATCCTCAGGAACATCAATTAGCTGCAGGCAGCCCAAAACCAACATCTGGACACTTTCATGACAAAAATAGATTAAATGACTGCAGTGCACCGGGATATTGTCACCTCCCTCCGCCAGATTGCTAACAACCTGTCCACACCTCCCTGTGTACCCACAACATCTGGTGCCTCAACATCTTCCCAAGCCACAGGGAAGGACGTGGAGTCTGGCGTAGAGTCCCCAGCACCCCAGTTGCCTGCAGCTGAAGGTCCCCCCGCAAAACGCCAGAAGAAACGTCCGAGGAAGAATCCCTGAGAGCCAGATGGCAATGCATCACCCCCAGGAAGTGTCAATGTGCCCCTGATATCCTCCATTGTGTGCCAAGCGTTCACTTTGTTGACTGTCATCGAACTGTCCCACATTGGATGTAGGGTCTAAGTTGGACTTTGGACTCAAATAACTGGATTTACCTTTGAAGACTTCATCTACAAACACTTTCAACTCCTATCTTCACTTTTCTATTTTTTTGTTGTGAGCACACCACCATTGTGTGGAAATATCTCCTACCTTCATGCACAAAAAATAAAACACTTTTCAAAAAAATACTTGCTCATGTCGTGACTTTGAATCCCAAATGTACAGATCGAAATGACACATAAAATCACAAAGAAGAAAGTGTCAACAATTTTGGTAACAAATCACTTCCAAAATGTTCACTAATGGCTCATAAGTAAATGTACCTTGTCACAGCATGATAGATAGACACAACCAGGTTATCACACAACCCATAGTACATAGTACTGATTCAATGGAAGTCTATTGTTTACAAAACTATCACCATTTGCCTGCACAATCAACAATCATTGTTAGAACACCAGCTCATCATGGCCCAAATTTGTTTCTAAAAATCTTTGGATGTGTGATAACAGACAAGACACTCCTCAATGTGGAACACAGGTTTATTCTCCAAATACAACCTGGCACCTTAACACAAAATCAGATCACATCACACAGTAACAAAATGCTCCCAAGTAAAAACAAGCATTTGCGATGCAATCGGTCTCACCTTTGGGACCTTATATGTACTTAGCTATGCAGCATAATAGCCTGGGTGCTAAAACATCTACTGTTCTTTAACATGGAGGGAAAGTAAGCACCAAACTGCGTAACACGCCAGGTATGGGAACACATGGCGAGAAATATTGCCTTTCAGTGGGAAATGGTATAGTCCAAAACTCTGTTTATAATATAAAATCGGGACCTTCGATGGTCATATCACTGAAAATCAAGATTTGAAAAATATATTATTGTCTACGGGTGCTCGTGAAAGACATGATGCGCGGTTAAGTTATTTATGGCCCAGGTCCTTCTGAATAGTCTGTCAGATGCTGTCATGTAGTCAGGGCGTCAAGCTCTGAAATTCATTTAATGTACAAAGATGCCTGTGCACATGGATGCCTGAAGGGTTTGGGGGCTGTGAGAAGCCATATATATGGCTCATTCATGTGCAATACACTTGGATAAAAATATTAGCATTGTTTTAAGCTTTATTGCGAAACGTCGTCCTTTTTATAAAAAAAAAAGAAAAAACTGTCCTTCCTAACATTCTGCATAGGTACTGGCCTGACACTTTAATACTACCCAGTTCTATTTTTTCCCAGTGTTCAATCTTCCCTAGAGACAGAACTAGATGGTTCCTACCTGCATAGTAAGAAAAGAAAAACTTCGAGCCATTTCAAAAGATATTGTCTACCTAGTGATCTTGCATTTCTATTATGCTATTTGTTTTTTTAATTGCAGATTATTGCTCAACACAGGTTTGAGTACTTGGCTAGATCACCAATTACAGATGCATGCGTATATAAATATAAGCATAAACTAAGTATGAAAGGCAATGCAAGTTAGGGTTACCAACGTTCCTTTGATGACACGGTTGAAGAACGTGAGCATGCACATAAAAACTCCATATAATCGAATTAGCTTCAACTGCATTTGAATATGCCGGTCCACGACTTGAACTTTCTAGAGCATGTGGCTGTAAACAGAGCGACGTAACTACCATCTTCATGCTAAACTCGCAGTCTTTCCTTTGACCAAAGCATCTCACAACTGTGCAACCGCAAGATGCAAAATGAATTTGCATATTGGAGGTTGGTTAAAAAGACATTAATAAACAAAGGAACGAAAGCTGTCTGTTGCATTCTGTTACATAGCTAACAATGTTGATGCAACATTCTCGTTCTACAGAATGTGTAGTTTTGAAAGGCTGTCACGGGCAGTATTAAATCAGTTTTGAAACAAAACGGGCAATTTGATTGCAGTTAACTTAAAGATAGGCCATTGAAAACACATGCGATTCACTGGTCTGGGAACAATCGTTAAAAACCTACAGTCAGATGGAAAAGTATGAGTGTGTAGTATAAGTATTCATTTTAATGCGTTTATTACATGGTGGACACAGGTTGCATCGCTGTATATGTATCAGGTAGTATGCTTCTCAAGAAGACTGACACTTGTTTTGCATTAGAGAAAGACGCCCTGTCTGTCACTCTGACAAAGCGAGAAGCCATAAAAGTTGAACAAATGAGCTCTCATGGCATCCAGCCGGGTGGAGAGCTATGTGGCGGCATTTCCAAAAGCTGCTAAAACGACGGTTAACCTTGCATACAAAGGGTAATGTTATGGCTTCAAGAGATACACGGTGCAGTGATCACGGCATATCAGGAGCAGGTACCCTTGTGAGGTAACACAAGTGCCTTGTGACCATTTAAGGGGTGGGGAGGCAGGGTGGCAGACGGCTCCGGGCCGGCCTGGTAGCCTAAAGTATGCTCCCTTCCAACCCAGCATCCTGGTCTATTTCCATGTAAGAAAAGGGGCGTGGTCTCACACCTCCCGCCTCTGTAACTTCCTTGAGTTCACATTCCCACAATGAAGGCACCGTGATCGCCCGCCTGCTAAGCCTGTCCTGAAAGCTACAGAGGCAGACGGCAGCACGCACTGCGCTCAGGACCCATGCTACCTCACCGGAGACTTAAGGGTGGATCTTGCACAACACATCTCTCGCTGGGCTCGCCTCGCACCAGTAAAAATAGTCGCCATCTTGCAGTGACAGTCACTTTCCTGTTGATGCACAGTTAACCCTTCAGTACTCAATAAACTATAACATTTGAAAACAACATTATATCAAATACATTATCATTTCCCAAAAAACTATAAATGTACAACAATGTAATGTAAAATAAGCTGTTGAGCTCTTACATCATAGTAAAACTCCAACCACACATTCGGTACACATAAATTTAAAGCAACATTTTGATAGTATCATATATTATTTCTCATGCCGGTTCTCCTGCTTTCAGCTATAAAGTTTCCCCGTTTAATATGGCTGGCGAGCAACAATTAGTTAACTAAGGCTAGGGGAATTTATTGCCTAAGGAAGTGGAATGTCTCATGCTTCCACAGAATCCTAGCAAAACAGGGAGAGGGTGTGGTGTAACAAATAAAGCTGCCGACTTTGCAACTGGGGAACCCGGTTCGAGTCCCGGCATCTGCACAATCTCCTGGTGCCTACAAAAAACATTAATATGTCCTTGTGTGGTATAACTGGTGCTCTTGTAAAGTCTCCAATACCTTCAGGCAAAGTTTTCGTTATCTCAGCATTGCAAAAAAATAACAAGCATTTGCATTGCACTCAGACGGGGCACTGGGAGGGCTGGGTTTCGTGATTTACATAAAACAATAATGATAAAATAGGCGCCGGACAACAACATCATGTGCGGCGCCTGTGCATATTAAATTAAGCGGGCGCCGTGATTATGCGCGGCGCCCGTGCATATATTAAACAAGTGACAGGCTGCTTGTAAAATGAAAGCGCGCATCTCCTGCTCAGTGTTGCAGGAAAGCATGTCGTGCCTGCAGTAGTAAAAACACATTAAAGAAAGTAGTGCTTACAGACTTAAAAAGATGTACCGTGTAACAACCAAAGTAAAGGGGCCAGTAGCCATGGGAGGTTACAAATGAAGACAAGGCCGTACTAAGGAGGGACTAACAAGCGAATTACAGAATCAGAAGGCAGAATTTACGAAGGACAAAGATGGAGAGTGGGCAGGGCTTCTCTTTCATACTCCACTACAGCAAGTCTCACACAGCAGCGCATGCAAGCTGACTCAGGCTCGACCTAAATAATGACAATCAGGTCAGAAGGAAGTGTGTGCCAGGGATTTCCACAACAGTTCAATGTTGGAGTATGTCACAGCATCCTGGGGCTGGTGAGGTCACAACTCTGCAGTTGACACGGCAACGTACCCTGGGAAGGAGAATCATAGAACAGAGTAAGGAACTCAGGAATAAGGTGGCTCATTTTTGCAAACTATGTCATCTAAAGCACAAGAATGTCAGTGTGAACACTAGCTAGGATTCACGGTAGCACTGTACATGTTAAACTGCAAATGTAATTTAACCATTTCAGTAAAAACCTCAGGACAATTATCATACACTCACAGGCATACATACACATTATACACCAGCAACACACAATCAAACAAATGGGGTTTCTCACCTCCTCTCATTGCATACTTACACTCATATGAAAAAGTTGTTGATAAGCTGTTGTCTCAAATCCAAGCCCTCCTCCTCATCACCACTGTCATCATGTTCCAGTCCTGGATCCTCCCTCGATGGTGGCTGCTGGTCTCCGTCGTCCAGTATGAGAGGTATCGCCTTCCGTATTGCCAGGTTGTTGAGCATGCAGCAAGCTGTGATTATCTTTCACACCTTCAATGGGGCATATTGGAGGGCTCCTCCTGTGCCACCCAGACAGTGGAATCTGGTCTTCAGTAGCCCAAACGTCCGCTCCACGACTCACCGGGTCCTACCATGGGCCTCATTAAACCGCACTTCTGCAGGGGTGACAGGGTTACGGGGTGGTGTCAGTGACCAAGGCTGGTTGGAGTATCCAGAGTCTCCTACATTTAACACAGAAAAAACTTCAGTTGTATGACAACAGAGCACTATCTAACATACAATCAACACACACCACAACATACACATACAACATCACCTACCAACAAGCTAGGTACAGTTATATTGCAGCTGAGACATCAAACGGGGGATGACGCTGTTTCTCAGGATATATGCATCATGTACCGAGCCAGGGAAACGTGCGCAGACGTGGGAGATTGACATGACAGCCAACATACCACCTGGACATTGATAGAGTGGTAATGTTTTCTGTTCCAATAGACTTGCTCATTTGCCTGTGGTGGGATCAATGCAATGTGGGTGCCATCAACAGAGCCAATGACATGGGGTATCTGTCCCAAGACATAGAATTCCCCCTTGATGTCTGACAACTCTCCAAGTCTCAGGAACGTTATGTACTGGTCCAGGTAATGGAGCAATTCCTCCAACACATCCCGAAGGACATGGCTGAACATTGCTTGGGACATTCCACCAGATGTTGCCACTGTGTACTGGAATGTACCCATGGCAAAGGAATGTAATGCTGCCATCACCTTCACCTTTGGGGTCAGTGGAGTTGGATACATGCAACCAAGCTGCAAATGAGGTGACAACTGCTCAGACAACTGTTCAATTATAGCCCTTGTGAAATTGTCTTTCTGCATGGTATCCCGTTCTTCCATGGTCTGTAGTTCTGGAAAGGGCCTGTACACTGGAGGTCGTCTGCGATACCTATGTGTAGAGCGTAAACACAGTTGGTGTTGATTCACAATGTACAAAGCAACATGCATTTAGACAAACAGAACATGAAATCTGAACCCAACTAAAACTACATAACAATGGAAATACACATTTCAAAGAATAAGGTTGAACTTTGATACATATCACAGCATTATGACCCTTGCGAGATATGTTACCAAGGTATGGTGACACAGCAATTAATCAATCAATCAATCAATCACGGCATTTATAGAGCGCGCTACTCACCCGGGAGGGTCTCAAGGCGCTGGGGGAGGGGGTAAGTTACTGCTCGAACAGCCAGGTCTTGAGCTGCTTCCTGAAGGCGAGATGGTCCTGGGTTCGCCGAAGGTGAGTGGGGAGGGAGTTCCAGGTCTTGGCCGCCAGGTAGGAGAAGGATCTTCCTCCGGCGGTGGTTCTGCGGATGCGTGGTACGGTGGCGAGGGCGTGGCTGGTTGATCGTAGCTGGCGTGTGGGCGTGTAGAAGGACATGCGGTCGTTGAGGTACTTTGGGCCCAGGTCGTGGAGGGCCTTGTGTGCGTGGGTGAGGAGTCTGAACGTGATTCTCTTGCTGACGGGGAGCCAGTGCAGGTCTTTCAGGTGTACGGTGATGTGGCTGTGTCGGGGGATGTCCAGGATGAGTCGTGCGGAGGCGTTCTGGATGCGCTGGAGTCTCTTTTGAAGTTTGGCTGTGGTTCCGGCGTAGAGGGTGTTCCCATAGTCCAGTCGGCTGGTGACGAGTGCCTGGGTGACGGTCTTCCTGGTTTCAGTGGGGATCCATCTGAAGATCTTGCGGAGCATGCGCAGGGTGTTGAAGCATGAAGATGAGACGGCGTTGACTTGTCTGGTCATCGACAGGGAGGAGTCCAGGATGAAGCCCAGGTTGCGTGCGTGGTCCATTGGCTTGGGTGCGGTGCCCAGGGCCGGGGGCCACCAGGAGTCGTCCCAGGCGGAGGGTGATGAGCCCAGGATGAGGACTTCCGTCTTGTCTGAGTTCAGTTTAAGGCGGCTGTTCCTCATCCAGTCGGCGACGTCTCTCATCCCGTCGTGTAGGTTGGCTCTGGCGGTGGTGGGGTCGTTGGTGAGGGAGAGGATCAGCTGGGTGTCGTCGGCGTAGGAGATGATGTTGAGGTTGTGTCGGCGTGCGATGGCTGCGAGGGGGCTCATGTAGACGTTGAAGAGGGTCGGGCTGAGTGAGGATCCTTGTGGAACGCCGCAGATGACTTCGGTGGCTTCGGATCTGAACGGGGAGAGGCGGACTCTCTGGGTTCTTCCGGCGAGGAACGAGATGATCCATTCCAGTGCTTTCTCTCGGATTCCGATGTTGCTGAGGCGCTTCACTAGGGTGCGGTGGCAGACGGTGTCGAACGCCGCGGAGAGGTCCAGGAGGATGAGGGCAGCTGTTTCCCCGTTGTCGGTTAGGGTTCTGATGTCGTCGGTGGCTGCGATAAGGGCGGTCTCGGTGCTGTGGTTGGCCCGAAACCCGGACTGCGAGGGGTCGAGGGATCCATTCGTCTCGAGGAAGGCGGCAAGCTGTCTGTTGACGGTCTTCTCGATGACTTTGGCCGGAAACGGAAGGAGCGAGATGGGGCGGTAGTTCTTGAGGTCGGTGGGGTCCGCCGTTGGTTTCTTCAGGAGGGCGGTAAGCTCGGCGTGCTTCCAGCTCTCCGGGAAGGTGGCGGTGTGGAAGGAGGAGTTGATGATGTCCCGGAGATGGGGTGCGATGGTGGCGTCGGCTTTGTTGAAGACGTGGTGTGGGCAGGGGTCGGTTGGTGATCCGGAGTGGATGGAGTTCATCGTGCGGGTGGTGTCTTCGGTGCTGATCGGGGTCCAGTTGCAGAGGGTGGTGGTGGCGGGCATTGGTTCGGCGGTAGGGTGCGTTGTTTGTGCGTTGAAGCTGTTGTGTATGTCGGTGATCTTGCGGTGGAAGAACGCGGAGAGTGAGTTGCAGAGGTCTTGCGAGGGGGTGATGTCGTTGTTTCCGGCGCTGGGGTTGGAGAACTCTTTGACGATGCTGAAAAGTTCCTTGCTGTCATGGGCGTTGTTGTCCAGTCGTTCTTTGAGTGCCGACTTCTTGGTGGCACGGATCAGCTGGTGGTGTTTGCGGGTGGCGTGCTTGAGGGCGGTCCTGTTGTCTGTGGTCTGGTCGAGTCGCCAGGTTTTCTCGAGAGTGCGGCAGTTCTTCTTGGATTCCTTGAGTTCGTTGGTGAACCAAGGGGTTTTCTTGCTTCCGGGTCTGCTGGGAGGGTTTTTAGTGGTGCGAGGTCGTCGGCGCAGGCGGTCAGCCACTTGGCGAGGTTGCTGGCTGCTTCGTTTGGGTCCGTTGTGTCGGTGGGTGTGTTCTGGCTGAGGGAGGCGGTGAGCTGCTCGGCGGTGATCTTGCTCCAGCTCCGGCGGGGAGCCTGTTGCGGGTGGTGGTGGGTCGCAGTCTTTCTGAAGCTGAAGTGGACGCAGCTGTGGTCGGTCCAGTGGAGTCCGGTGGCGTGGCTGAAGGAGATGTGCTTGCTGGACGAGAAGACGGGGTCAAGCGTGTGGCCGGCGTAGTGGGTGGGCGTGTAGAGTGCCGTAGAGAAAAATTCACTAGTGTCTGTCACCGTTCATGTGATCAAGCATCACATACTCAACAACTCCCCAACAAATAAGCCGAGATATAGGTTTGTGAGAACAATTACATGGTTAAAATGTACCCACAATAGGATCATGTAATGCCTGATATGTGGGACACCAAATAGACACAATGTAAATTAGGCGCACTACTGTCACAGGGTGAACACTGTCATGATGTCATGTCTGCAATACACATACACTCACATACACAAACCATTACCTATGTAGGAGTTGCACACATAACTAACCCCGGGGGAAGCTGGCAGGGTGCCTCTACGCAGAGTTCCACGGAGTTGAAAAAAACCGCAGTGGAACTCCGCTCCGCCTACGCGCAAGACGTACAACGTAGGGGTTTCCAATGGACAAGTATGGCTAGGACGAGGAAGGAGAGCGGCCATGGCGAGGAGGAGGCAGCCACAGCAGGTAAGTGCCTTTTTAAAAAAATTATAATTAATTAGGGAGGGTGGAGGAGCCAGCTAACTCCGCTCCACCACGGAGTCGGAGTTTTGCCGAAACTCCATGTTTGCAATGGAGCGCAAAGTAGGCAAAACTCCGTAAACTCCGCTGGCGGAGCGGAGTTACCCGCCCGGGCTTATTTATAATGCCCTCATCTACTTAAGTCTGGGACACAAAGATACACTAGTAAATCACATAACAGACACAAGCTGATGTGGCTGCTTAATGTCACGGTCTACTCATTCAAAGGTAAATGCATTATCCATGACTCTGACAAAAAAAATTTACAGTCAAAAATTGCACGGATTGCACAATAGGTCACACAGTCCCCAATTGCAGTGAATATGTCAAGAATGCACTTGTATATCCCAAAAACTAATTGGCACTGTGACCAAGCCTAAGAGGCTAAATGGAGTAGTTTTGCTTCATGTTGGTATTAGCCTCACAATCAGTGTGTCATGTGCCCCTCATTATTAGCTCCTCACGGGAGTGTGAGCTATGCATTTAGAGGTCCATTTCATCATAAAACATCTGCCTCCACACATGTAATGCACAAAAATACATCAATTACAGAAGTGTCTGCCCTGCTGACCAATTAATGAAAGGACGCGGTAGCCGCATCCTAACCGATTCGGACAGAGCCATAGGCTGCAAGTTGTTATGGACACAGACGCGGGTGTATATTCAAAGAAAGCAGTAGCCGCATCGTAACCGTTTTGGACAGAGCCATAGGCTGCAAGTTGTTATGGACAGAGACGTATATTCAAAGGATGCAGTATCTGCATCCTAACCAATTTGGACAGAGCCATAGGCTGCAAGTTGTTATGGAGACAGACGCCGGTGTATATTCAAAGGACGCGGTAGCCGCATCCTAACTGATTCGGACAGAGCCAAAGGCTGCTAGTTGTTATGGTGACAGACGCGGGTGTATATTCAAAGGACGCGGTAGCCACATCCTAACCGATTCGGACAGAGCCATAGGCTGTAAGTTGTTATGATGACAGACGCGGGTGTATATCCAAAGGACACGGTAGCCCCATCCTAACCGATTTGTACAGAGCCATTGGCTGTCAGTTGTCATGGTGACAGACGCGGGTTTTGAATTGTGTCCTCATCGCGTGGAAACCAACTCGGTAACCTCCCATTGCCAATGTATCAAAGTCACTCACGGTCCGATGATATCTATTCTGACTGCGCGGTAGGCGTGTCATCTGCAAGCAATGTCATGCATTGGACCAATTTGGAAAATGCGACTGACGCAAAGCCAACGCTTTGGCCGCATGGAATGAAGACCGCCTCTGCGATTTAGATATGTCTGTCTGTTTCCTAGAGAATTTACTTGCCTGCACTACCTGCATCATTCCTGCACCTCCCCATCTCTCTGCTGCTGTGTCCACATCTTCTGGGAGCTGCTATGGCACGTACAAATGGCAGAGTCCCAGCCTTCACACAGGATGAGAACCAGGTCCTGCTGGATACCCTCCTGCCACTGTACAGTCAGCTCTATGGCAAATCAGAGGAGCAGGTGAGTGATGATTACACTGCATTTTCATTGGACATGTGCAATTACCATGTAAGACTAGCATTAGGAATCTCATAGACAAGCAGGTAAACTGTGTTTTTGTATGTTTAATAGTGTGTAGATAACTGTTCTGGGCAGGTACCCTGCTGTAGAAGTGTGTGTAATGGGGTAAACATCTTATCACTGTTCTCAAGGGATGGAGTCCTTATTGTATACAGGACAACTTCACATAATACCACTTGCCTACCCCTTAGACATTGATGCCAATCTGACCATGACCTATGTATACAAGTGTTTGACTCAGAAACATGTTGCATGTGAACTAAGGGTCTGTCACCGTGTCATTCTTACAAGTCAACTCCCATCATAAAGGCCGAGCTGTGAAGGACCATCGCCCGGAAGGTGCGCTCTGTGGGGGTTGCGAATCGGTGCATCCGTCATTGCCGCAAACGCTGGCAGGACCTTCATGGCTGGACCAAGAAGATCGCTGAAGTCCGGCTGGGCCTGTCAGCTCCAGGCAAGATGGGCGGGCGCCGAACACAGACCCCCCCACATGCTCCAGATCCTAGCTGTGGTCTTCCCTGACCTGGATGGGAAGTTGAAAGCCCCACAGCAGCAAGGAGGTGGTGAGTATGTGCCTTGTCACACACCTTTTTTAAACATGTATTTTGTAGTGTCTTAGCTTGCTGGTCCTTTCACAGGTAGTAAGACACCCAAAACCACTGTTCAGTTTTAAAAGATGCATATGCACAAGGATTATGAGATGCCTGGTTATGCCCCTTTCATCAGGGACATATGTGAGGAAGTTATGTTCAGGGTAGTGACAGTAGTGCCATGCTCATGTGATCAGCACACATTACAACAACATGTGCATGGAGATAGCCTTCAGGAGAAATGTGATTGCTCGACATTTATCAGCACAATGACTGTTCAGAGCGCACAATTACGAGGACAAGGACGTCACACGCTGAATCGCCGGAATTCTGTGCGAGGTTGTGGAAAGAGGCGAAGGACTCCTGGACTTCCTGGAGTAGCAGATGCGGACGCCGAGAGCCGTGAATCGTGGCAGTGGAGGAGGTACCGGTCATCACGTGCCAAGCCAGGGTTTGAGTGGGCAGGCAGCTGATTTGACCGAGACCCGATCGGCTAGCAACCTGCACGGTGAGACTCTGGGGTGCCCTTCCTTCGGCTTGCTTCCCGCTTGCCCTGCGGCGTCCAGCCACAGCTGACTGTGGGAGAGGCAGACCCCAGGTCTCTGCTCGGCCTCTGCTCAGATGCTTGGCTGCCGCCCACCTTGCCTCTGTCCCGCCTTTACCTTGCCTTGCCTCTGCCTTTTTTTCAAACTAGCTGCTCAGCTTTGCTGCCCCCGAGGATCCACAGAGCCATAGTGGTGCCATCTACCCCACAGGCCACCCCACGGGCCTCCTGCCTCCAGCGCTCGCTCCAACCATCAAGCTTTTTGTACATCTTGGCTGCCCCAAGGATCCACAGAGCCATAGTGGCATCATCTACCCCACGGGCCTCCTGCCTGCTTTTTGCAGATTCACAACTGGGTGCGAGCATAGCAGCCGTAGTCGGCTGCTGCAAAGTGTGTGCCCCGCCCTCCTGCAGAAGCGGCCCAGCTAGTTTCAGGTGCAGATTGCGGGAAGCGGTGTGCCCCGCTTGCTCCCACAGGCCCACTTCTCAATGACCCAGCGATTATCGGCCTAGCCCTCCTAGGGCTACATAAAGTGTCACCAAATCGTGTGGCACAACCCTGCTCCAGCCCTAGCAACTTGAAAGCTCTGGCACAAACGCTTGTTCTCATCAGTTCTGAGCAGTCTAAAGGCTCACTAAAAACAACCAGTCATCATTTACAATACCCCACCCTTACAGGAGAAACCAAGAATAAAACTCTGGCCAAATTGGTATGGCAAGCCATAATACCAACTAGTTAAAGGCACTACCACGAAAAAAAAAATAAGATTAACAAACCCATAAAATAAATACAACCAGAGGGATGGTTGTGGAGCCAGGGCTTCAACAGGGCCCCGCCCGAGCAACCAGACCAGATGCCGTCAACCCTACCCAGTTCCAATTTTGAGCGCCGGCGCATGCAGAGATCTAGTAAAAGCTCGAATAGATCTCAACCCCCATTCCTCTCGGGGTAAAAATTGTCCCACAGATTATTTTACCAGCGTCGTATAAAGGCCCTGACCATCAGAAAAGGATCCCACCCTCACCTGTACAATTCATTAGGAACCATTGCTGCAAAACCATCTCCAGGGCCAGTATTCCCTGCTTAATTACAGCTTGAAGGACCAACGCTAATGCCAAGCACACTCCAAGGGGGCCTTGTTCTCGCAAGCCCCACTATGACATCATGTGAAAACTGCAACATGGATCACAAGCAACTTGGAAACACCACCACCATCAAGTCATCTGCTGCTCAAAAAGCAATGTCCACATCCAGCTTAAGCCTTGAGCAGAGCGCTGGATACTTACAACTGGCAAGAAGGCTTTAATCAGTGATTTCTTCAGCAAAAGAGTTCTTTCAACCCCTTCGCCTAATGTACAATCAGTACAAACCCCAGGTGCCCAGGTGATGTAACATCCTCGCAGATAGTGTCAAACATACCACTCAAACCTCACCATAAAAGTAATATGATGACACCTATACTAAAGAATCATAATCCAGCTACCTCCATAATTGAAATTTCCTCTGCAAGCTCATCAGATAGCATTTTTGCAGAATTTATCCTCACATCAAATTTAGAAGATAATAGTGTAGATGCCAGTACTGAAGCATCACAGTCAAAAGTCCCACAACACCAAGACCAACACAACCCCCTGTTCATATGAAGCCATTACTTACAGCTATGGCCCTAATCCATAATGAACCATCGCAGGAAATAAGCTCTCTCCGATCTGTGGAGGGCGAGAGTAGGGCATCTATCATCCCAATAGAGCCAATGGGCATTGAATGGAATTCAGAAGCCTCCTGCGAAATCAATTGTGTGGCACCCGCCCACAAGGGCTATAACACTGCTAAAGACTTCACTACTACATCGAAACAACGTTAACCTCTGCCAACCTAGTCTCAGGATCACAGCCTCACATGGGACAAGAGCACTCACAATAGTTCACCTTTATCAACGCCCCAATCCCCTAAGGAGCAAAGTGAATTACTGGCTACAATTAACTTGTCTTTGGTAGCTACAATAAATGCTCTCACATGGCAATCAGAGAAATAAGAATTACAATTGGAGCTGATTCAAGAATTAGCTACGTCTATCACCAAAATAGAGACCAGATTCATCAGTATGGAGCAACACGAGCAAGGCACGAGTCAAATTAACGAAGTAATATCTCCTTGTGTCTGTCATAACATAGCAGAAAAACTATCCACGTTACCGGAAGTCCTTAAATCTATGATCATAGAATGGAAAAATGCATTTAGTCATCAGGGTTTAAAGCCACCCCCTCCAATATTGTCCCTGGCAACCCCCTACTGGTCCAGGATACAACTCATTTAGATGCGCTGCCAGTCACATCGGAATCCCCGGTAAGGCCACCTACAGAAAACACATCTACCTCCACCACTACAACGGGGACTGCAGGTAAAAACTCCCCAAACACCAAGGAGGACACTGCTAATCAAAAGGTAAACCACTGTACAAGGGTACTTTCCAAAAGATCGAAAAAACATTTAAGAAAGGCCAAAAATAAAGCAGCCAAAGACCAAATGAACAACGATGACTCCAACAAATAAGACCTTAAAACCAGTAAGGCCAATAAAATGTATCCTCTTTTTAAGCCTCGAGGAACAGGAATGAAAATAGCAGACAACAGTGATTTAATCCAATCGTCTGCCACTCAGACCTTCAGTCTGTTTTTACCCGTCCATGAAGTTGTACCCGCAACCAATCAAAGCCCAGTATAAGCACCCTCACCGCATTCAGATTTTTCCACACTGACGCAATCAGCTAGTGCAGGACCTGCTGAACTTAGCAACTCAGGACTGCCATCAGACAAGAACAAATAGACGCAAAAAGATGAACTACCTGTAGCTGAGGGCAGCTCCCACGACCCTCGAATAAAAAAGAATAGCGACAGCTATTTCGTCCGGGCGCCGACACTAAGCACCATCGCAAACGAATCTGAAAGAGCAAACAGTACATGTATCAATCTCCAATATGATGGAAAAAGCGGTAACCCAAGCACTTCCAAATTGGTATTTTAACACCGCAGTACAGATCAGAGGATAACCACGGCAGTCTTAATCGCGCCAATCTCCACCATCTTTTCAAAGTTATTTCAAATTTGACCAACATAACGTCAGAGGACATCCTGTGCATTGAATTTATAACACCTCCGGAATGTTTTAAGGGCTGGGAGTCCACAATAATCACACTGAAATCATTCACACTGGCGGAACTAATCATGAGCAATAACACCACTTTTGAAGACTGGGGTATAGTGCTGTCGGGATTCACAAGACCCAAATATCTTCAAAAAGAGCCCTAAAGCTCATACACAAGTACCTACAGTGTCTTAAAGGGTATAGGGCACTTACAAACCACCCCCATACAGTGTACACTGAGCATATCAAGACAGTTTATAAATACAGGGGTTCCAACTGTCACGTAGCCGATAGGGACATTGTCGACATCGCTAAGTTAGCATGAGCCCAGGAGCCATGATGCTGCTTTTGCTCACGATACCACATGGCTTTATTTTTGCAAGACTCTGTTTATGCCTTTCACATGAGAACCGTCTGCTTTGTTCGTTCTCTGCCTGTTCCTGGAGTTTAGTCTGAACACTATGACCAAGGTCGATAAACAATGCCCCTTGTTATTCTGTTCTGGTCAGTCCCTAGCACCTAGACAAAACATGCTAACACAGCTGCGTCTGGAAACTCGTACTTTGATATTATGGGGATGCATGTTTAGGAAACACACACTTGGAGAGGGAGCTTTCCAGGGAGAAGAGCAATGCGGTCCCTATGATGTAGATATACCATCTAGGCACTAAGGTATGGGGTCCACTGACAAAGCCCAGAGATCTTCTATTACATAATAATACTTCTTCTTACCAAGGGGAGGGTGGGTAGGCCTTATAGTCCTTTATCCACTGTCTTTATATGATGACATCTCCCATTATGATATATGGCCTTGCTGCAATGCTAACTGTATTAGTTTTATGCATTTTACTGCTGGTTGTGGCTCGTATACTGCGTTTTAGAGCACAATAGTTAAAATAAACATTTTAAACTATATTCGTGTTTCGGTCAGTTCTTATTGTGGACATGTACGAGTGAGCGAAAAGGTGTGTCTTGCTACCGCGATTCCTGAGAGATCCGGGAGTGTTGTGTTCTGGGGTGTCTAATCATTTGCTTCTTCATGAGTGTGTAGGAGAGCGAGTGAGACACTATAGCTAGTCGGTCCTGAGTTCGTGGGCACTAAGGTGGTAGGAAGGCTTAGCCCCTATACACCGAAGTCCCATATTCCTGCGCATAGTTCTGTGTATGTGCAGAATCCCTGCAACACAACAATAAAAGTAATCATGGGTCGTTTAGAGGATAAGAACAAACCAGACTGGAGTTGGATAGCCCCCTCCCTCTCCAGCAACCAACAATATTGCTCCTAGCCCCAGTAAGCAGCTCGTTAACCACAACATAGAACTAAAGATACTTTCATGGAACGTAGCCGGACTGTCTAGACTACTCAATCTGCCCCTTGCAAGATCCCTGGTTGTAGCTTATGACTTACTTTGTTTTCAAGAAACCTGGTCATTAAGTCCAATAACCATACCAGGCTTCTATGAAATCCATCACCCTGTAAATAAAAATAATATATTCGGAAGGCCATCTGGTGGCTTTTCAATATGCATCAACATCGGTTTAGAGCTAAAAGTAAAAAGAATTCCAACTGAAAATGGCATGATACGAGTCATCTTAATTGAGGATGCAAAAATCATGAACAATAAGATGAGAATTCTGTTGATTAACCTTTATTTTAACAGCTTCGCTTCAACATGGGCCAAAAAGATTACACAGTTATGCGACTCACTAGAAGGCGTTCTCTGTGATCAACCTAACCATGAGATAATAATCTGCGGTGATTTTAATTTCCATCACTTGGGGGCCCCGATTCCTAAACACACTCCTGCAAGAACGCCGCTTGATCAAAAACGGAGCTTGCTCAAAAGATACACTCTTAAATCCATCCAACACACACTGGAACAAAGTACTGCAAACCCTCAATTTCCCAAAACCTTCAGAGGAGCAAGTACACTAGACTATATGTTAATGTCACCCATTATTATGGAGCAGCTGGTGACGTTTAAAATTCTGTTACTCCACTCGAGTGACCATCTCCCACTCTGGTCTGAGCTACAATTAAAATTTATGAAGCATGACTGCTTGAAGACAATTGGCTCTTTAAACAGGGATGAAACAAAACAACTAATTGACTGAACAAAATGGGGCCCAGTCTCCCTGAAAAAATTTGAATCCTGGAAATCCACTTGTGGCGCCACTCTTCAGACGCAAAATGGACAAAGCCTACTTGCACATTGGGACACTATTATTAACGACATCCATATCATAATATGTCCAAAAACTTCTACTTCTAGGCTCAAGGCAAAGCCCAGTCATCAAAAATGTCCAGTTACTGCCAGTAAGCAAATTTCCAGGACGTGGACATTTCTCAATAAGACACATAACAAACAACTTAAAATTGACTTATTCCAAAAATTGAAGGAACAATTACAAATGCACAAACAGCTGGTTTGGTCCATCAGTATAGAAAACAATGGTCCTAGACTAATTGCTTTAGGAAGGTATTCATTAAGTCAAAATCCATGAACATGATGCACATAGAACTCAAGTTACATCATAAGTGTACCCCAGTAGTTTCTCAATTCAATTCAGTATATCCTCAAAAAGACACACAAGCACCATAAATAGCTTCAATAGTGACTGTTTAATCTCACAGTTATTATAACAGATCACTGTAGGGAACGTTTCAAAACAGAAAAGAGGGTTGCTCCAGGGGGAGTGTGGAAAAAGGATTGTGCTCGTGAGGATAGAACAGATGTATAGGGAGGGAAATCAGAGAGTAGTAAAAACAGTCAATTACACATAGTAATGTCCTTAGTAAACTGGTCGTGGTTTACAGTAGCCCCAGTTTTACAATGGGGCCTGTCTCTCATGGATTCGAAAGTACTTTTCTGGTTCTTGATGTTGTACAGTGTATAATCTTCTGTAAAGAGGTAGGGATGGGGTGAAGTAGGGTACAGGCCCACTAGGGGAAAGTGTAGACGTTTCGACCCTGGCGCATAGAGGGTGGTTTGTATCCTCTGCAGGCGGGTCTTCCTCAGCATGGGGATGGGGGGGGAACAACCTGTATCAAGTCGAAGTCAGGGTTACAGCCCCTCAGGTGGCGGTCCGCATAATTGTAGCGGTGAATTAGAATAGGTATTGAATTACAATGTGCAGTTTTCAGGACAACAGTGTCGATTGAATCCTAACACTGGTGGATTAAGGCATCTTAGTAAGCCTCCATAGCACAGTCCCGGTGATCAGCTCTATACTCCTCCAGTCAAGCCACCTGAGGGGCTGTAACCCTGACTTCGCCTTGATACTGGTTGTTCCCCCCCCATCCCCGTCCTGAGGAAGACCCGCCTGCAGAGGATACAAACCACCCTCTATGCGCCAGGGTCGAAACGTCAACACTTTCCCCTAGTGGACCTGTACCCTACTTCACCCCATCCCTACCTCTTTACAGAAGATTATACTCTGTACAACATCAAGAACCAGAAAAGTACTTTCGAATCCATGAGAGACAGGCCCCATTGTAAAACTGGTGCTACTGTAAACCACAACCAGTTTACTAAGGACATTACTATGTGTAATTGACTGTTTTTACTACTCTCTGATTTCCCTCCCTATACATCTGTTCTATCCTCACGAGCACAATCCTTTTTCCACACTCCCCTGGAGCAACCCTCTTTTCTGTTTTGAAACGTTCCCTACAGTGATCTGTTATAATAACTGTGAGATTAAACAGTCACTATTGAAGCTATTTATGGTGCTTGTGTGTCTTTTTGAGGATATACTAAATTGAATTGAGAAACTACTGGGGTACACTTATGATGTAACTTGAGTTCTATGTGTATCATGTTCATAGATTTTGACTTAATGAATACCTTCCTAAAGCAATTAATCTAGGACCATTGTTTTCTATACCGAGCATTACCCAGGTCCATGGACTAGTATGGGTCACCCCATTATTTTGTAATGGTTTGGTCCATCAAGCAAGAAAAAACTGAGAAAAAATGGCTATACATATACTCCCTACTGGGCAAACGCAGCCACGCCGAGTTGTGGAGCTACATTAAAAATCAAATCTCCCATGTCAACCTACGCTTCAACGTAATTGAGGAGACACAGTGGTTACAGCACATAAACAAACAGTATGTAACTAAAACATCTGGTTCTTGGCTTAATACTATTCTCTGTACAGATCTAGTGGAGCCCAATTAAGCCTCGAATTTTACAGCAAAAATTATTTCTAGTACCCTGTCGAGAACTAGATCTTCGGGATCGCCAGGCCCAAAAGGCATCCCAGCCCAACTTTTTAAGACCGACATAGATCTGTGGACCTCCATACTGCTCCCACTAAATCAAACATGTATTACGACAGGATACATACCTGAAAACTGGAGGGGGTCAATACTCCACCTAATATTTAAGAAGGGCAACAGACTGGATCCAGGCAATTACCGCCTCATTGCCCAGTTGGACATTGAAGCTAAGGGCTATGCCTCGCTCCTACTGAAAGATCTAGAGTTTTGGGTTGCTGAAAACGACCTGATCCCGTTTTGTCAAACCGGCTTTAGGACCAATTAATCAACAACAGATAATATAGTGGCCATATCTTTTTTAATCCAACAATCCCTAAATTGCAAATCCCAGCCCTTATATGCATGTTGTATTGATTACTCATCTGCTTTTGACTCAGTGGGTAGGAACACATTGTGGCAGAAATTACAGGACTGGGGTATTCCAAACAACCTGCTACGGGCAATAATGTCACTATACACTTCGACTTGGGTCAAGATTAAGCTCTCTGAAACTGTCACAACAGGGAAAATAATGACAGACAGTGGACTGAAGCAGGGGCGTGTCTTGGCCCCTCTTTTATTTAACCTGTATACAGCTGATATGTTCTCGGCCCTGAAATACGAGAACCTGATTTCACCAAAAATTGGGTCTTTCAAGATAACATTATTACAATACGCAGATGATATAGTGCTACTGGACCATTCGAGAACAGGGGTTCAAAAAGGCAAGAACGCCTTACACAAATATAATGAAGTAAATAAAATGAACATCAACGTTGCAAAGACAAAAGCCGTGGTATTTGGACAAATTAATAAGAAAGTAAACACTGCCTGGAGTTTGGGCCCCCTAAAAATCCAAAAGGAAAATGCCTATAACTATCTGGGAGTGTGGCTGTCAACAAAGAGAGGACCCAAAACCCATCTAAGTCACATTAAAAACAAGGCAGCGCTGATTGCCATGAGATTAAGTCAGCTCAATACATATCTAGAGAGTCCATCTACAATACCAATTCGACGGGCCATCCAGGCCTCCCTCTTACCAGCACTTAATTATGGCCACGAGGCCTTCCCGGAACAACTTACTAAGAAACTTGACAAATTTCAGCTTCAAGCACACAAGATAATTTTTAGACTCCCACTCTATACAAGATGTTGTATGATCAGATTAGAACTGGACCTCGAAGCGCAAATGTGGTCCAACATGGAAGCGTTTTTAAAATATTACTATAGGACTGTAAAGGCTCCAAAGAAAACCATAAAATCTATTCTCAAACAGATTTTCAGTCTAAAGTCAAATCCTTGGTCGGCTTACTTAATCAAATCAGCGAATACACTCCAAATAGTGAGTGTTAAATAACAAACTGTTATCACACTCTGCCTTCAAAAAAATTCTCAAACAGCAGGTAAAGACAAATTCAAGGATTTCTGATTTGGCAAAATTAAAAGTAAAGAGCACTTCAGTATTTGATGCAGTGGCCACTTCATACAACACTCAAGACCCCCCATATTTGAGACCACAGTCATATCTTCGTAGCCCGATTGGAATGACATGCTTAAAACATATCATGGCTGCAAGGTTGATGTGTGTACAGACCAAAGAGCTGAATCCAAAATGGCACTCCCTTTCCATGACAGTTAAGTGCAGACTCAGTGGATATCAAAAAGAAACGTTTAACCACCTTTTATGCTGCTGCCCCGCGCTCCTGAATGCTTGTCGCACTTTGCCTAAACTTTTGTTTCTCAAATACGGGACACAAACTTGTAAAGACGCCACAAATTTGGTTTTTAACATAATGGAGCCAAGCTACTTGGCCAAATTTGGCAAGTATACCAGCCTGCTACAAACATTACTTAAAAACACTGACAAGCCGGAGTAACACCTAAATCACTAGAGCGAAGTTCCATTGTTTTGTACAACCTTGAATAATTGGCCCTTAATACCCTTCCTGTTCTATGTTCATTAAGCACTATTTAACAAATTGTATCTATGTTTTACATACTTGAGTAGCCATCGAAAAACAGGTATTATTTGTGTCTTATTTTACTCTAATTTTATATTTAGCATTCAAGACAATAGTCCTAAACATACAGTTTACCCAGCCATGGCATTTTTGTAAATTAATGATCGACTTTCACCTTGTCTTTGCCCATGAACTTGGAGTCTCTCCTTTTATTGTCAGTTGCTGAACAGGTTTAATGGTGGCCAAGCAAGTTTTATATTTTTAATCCAGTTTTGAAGTATTTACATGTACTATATGTGCTTTATATTCATGATTTTGTATATACCTTGCTAAGATCTTAATTAATTATGCAATAAAGAATTATGACTGACTGACTAATGTATGACCTGTTCTCAGTGTGGTCTCAACAAATCTGTGAAGTATGTTGTTTAGAGCAATCAAGTGTGAAAAGCCCATGCTATACATCCCGGCAGTAGGTGATGTCTATGTTGAGGCCTTGGTGAGTTTTGCTCAGTCAGTGTGCCAATGTTAGGTCCCACCCATGGTGCTCAGTGTATTCAAATGTATCCCATGGGCCAATTACAGGTTTGCTAACTCAGGTCACCTGTCACACTGGCCTTTCACATGATTGGATGTAAGATTCCATTCTCTCCATTCAAAAGAGTGAGTCCATGTGTCTGACTCTGTAACGGTGACAACACATGCCATTCAGTGTCAAACACAGGTGGTCACTGATGGAAACATGACTGCAATTGTAAGGTATGATGTTCGATACACATTCACAATGGTTGACATGTGTGTAAATGCTCTTGACTCTTCATACTTGATGGCTTTGTAAACCATGTTTTTGATGCATCGCTGTCAGATTCAGAGATGTGAAATGTGCATCATTTTGGTGTAAGTTAACAAAATGAGATGGTAAACAAGAGCAATATAAGCTGTACAAAGTGTGCGTTATGTCTAAAAGAAGTGAGGGACATTCAGACTTGGCCCTTACAAATGGGAACTTCTGCAGTCTAGACAGGATTGGTACACAGTGTTGACTAAACTCTTAAAGAATAGAGGTTCATTACTAATAGTCTGCACAGACAATGCACGCAGACGGCCCATTGGCATAGTGTTCCACCTGAGGCATTGTGGAGATGCAGTCATCGGATTTGGAAGTGTGTTGACCATTGTTCACATCTCAAACTGGTGAGCTGTCTCCAATGTGCACAACATTCTGAATCATCTTCATAACACTGTGCATAGATGACACAAGACTGTGGGACACATGCCTCTCACCCTAGCTATGCCTACTACCTTGGTGTCTCTGCAATAGTAGTCAGATGTGTGACCTGACAGTAAAGGACCGAAGTTACAGGACAAATAAGCACAATCACTGTAATCTGTGTGATATGACTAATAAAATGACTACGCCAGCTTGATGTATGCCAATAAAGTCATATGACCTGTAACATCAGAGCCAATGCTTCACAAGTTGATGACTGGGGATTGCAGAATGGATATCATGTCTCAATTCAATTGTGTGATCCTATTTCCATTGTGAGGTTTAAACTCCCTTGCATGAGATGAGACAGGTATGTCATGACACAAGACCGTCAGGAGCAAAAGATGATACATCACCTGCTACACAGTGAAGTAGTTGACATTGTGGTTATGGAATTTGATATCGATACACCCAATGTTTCAGATAACATCATGTGTGAGGGAGCAATGGTTAACTAGCATACTGACAAGTATCATGCACGGAACAATATCAAAATGTAATGGCACAAGTCCAAATCATGTGTTTGGTTGATCTGTGTAGATTTGTGATGATACCTATGTGTCAAGTACATACGGATGACTTATGTGAATCTTTTTCATACTTTTTCACAGCATCAGCACCGGCCAGCGAAGGAGGCAGTGCCACGGATGAAGGGGAAGCAGCTCACCAGACTGGGTCCAGTGCTGAGTCTGAGAAGGAGGGACACAGTGGTGCGGAGGGTGAGGGTAGCCACCATGAGGGCAGGTCTGACACAACATTTGTCGGGTCTCAAGACAACTCAAGCTCCAGTGATGACTCCCTTGTGGTGATGGATGACCCAGGGACTGACTCCTCTACATCTGAGTTTACCTCCACCCCTAACGTCTCCACCCTCCCAGCTGCTCCCAGGACCAGCGTCCGTGGCCACTCCCCTAGAAGGAGACCTGTCTCCTTCATGCCAGGCACCTTACACCCTGCCCCTGTCTCCCCTGCTGCCCTCAGTGTGGAGGCCATCGACATCCTGATGCAGATCTCTGTGGGGCAGACAGCAGCGCTGAATGACGTCCAGGTGCATACCAGTCATTTAGCACAAATGGTATCATTCCTGGAGGGCATTCACTCTGACATGTCTGCCCTTCAGAGATCCAATCAGGCTCTGGCCTCCACACTGACAGCAGCAGTGTCCTAACTCCAGCTGTCCCACCCCCCTCCTGTCTCTTCCACATCCACAGTCCCAACTACCCTCCCTGACCGAAGCACATGCAAACGTATGCATGCATCCACCTCAACAGACACACGCAGCACACAAACAAACAAACACAAAGACAAACCACATGCACGCACACTCACAAGGCAGACAGCACACTCACCACCACAGACATACCACCAGACAACACACATGCATCCACAGACACTTCGCAGATCTCAGAACCCTCTGCCTCCACAACCCCTACCCTTGCCTCTCCTGTTCCCCCCTCAGCTCAGGCACCCCACCTCATTCCCATTGAATTCTTCCCTACCAAATCCTACCCACTCCCCCCCAAGAAGCCTAAAATCACCCCAGGCCCTGACATCTACATCTGCCCCCCCTAAGAAGAAACAAAGCACCAAATCAGCCCCCACCAGAAAATCCCCCGGTCTCCCAAAAGCAAATCCTCTCTAGTAACCCATACTTAACCAGGCCAGCCCAGTACCTCCGGCCCCAAAAAAACGCCTCCTAAAAAGTCCAAATAACTCGCTATTTCTGTCCACACAATCAAAGATTTTAAAATACCCAAATTAGTCAAGCCCAGCCTTTACCCCCTCCATCTAGCCCTTCCACTACAGCTGCCTCCCCCTCAATCTAAGCCAACAATTGCAGTGGACCCACCACCCCCTCAATCTAACCCTGCCACTGCAGTGGACCCCTCCTCCTCCTGATTCCATCCCTCCAAAAACCCAAAAAAGTCCCCCTTAGTTTTTGCCGTTTGGTGCCTGGCCTGCCCCCTAGATGCCCCTCCTGTGGGAGGTGTCCCTTTGCAGGAAAAGTGCATGCAAGCAGTGAAGGCCATGACATTTGTGGCCCTCAAAGCATTGACTTTTATTGGACTGGCCAATGGCCTTTTTCTCATCACCATTCACAATATATTTTTCTGAATAAAGCATTTTCTATTTATTTGTTCATATTTCTGTGTCCTCAAAAAGGATTTCTGGTTAACTGTCATTCATGTGTAATATGTGATGTAAGTATACAATGATGTTAGTATGGTGTGGCTTGAATATGGTCCATGGTGTACAAGCAATTGGTCAGTATGTATCCTAGATTTTTGTGCCTACTTTGGCTAGGTGTCAATGTTCACATTGGTTTTGTCTATGTGTGTGTCATGAAGTCACAAAGCTTTTTTTAGGAACACACAGTTCCACATGGTTCATGCTTTCAGATATCAACATAGTGCAAGTGTGGCAAAGTAAACAGTTTAGGAGAATCATGCTGCATATGTTTGTAATGTTCAGAAAGACACCTGTCTCATCAATACACCTGGATACATAAGGAGTTTTACTACATGGTAGTGAGTTTGGACACACCCATGTACACAAAGTAATGGCACAAATCTTTCAGGTGACTTGATAGTGGTGGACCCATGTCTGAGTCTTTTATAGATCTGGTAGACTAGTGGCAATGACAACTTTGCCACAGGTGGCATGCCACTGTGGGCCAATTCCCTTCATGGCTGTGTACTAAACTGATACATTTCCTGTGCCCATGGTGAGTGTAAGGTAAGCAGTATTCTCACAGTCTTCCGACCCTGTTGCCTCCGAGGACTCCACTTTCTGCAGATATTCCTGTTATGCAAGGTGTCTATGGTCTTAATAGTCCAGTGCGTTCAAATTTAGATGTCAGTCATTGCATTCTGCTTTTGTTTGGGCACATCATGTGGATGGTGTGTGCGTCCGGGACATGTCTCAGTAAGTTACAGTGTTTTACTGCCTTTACAGGGACACAGTTGTTGTATGTGTTAGTTGAATGTGTACACAGCGTACATGGTACATGAATGTTGGTCACACAATTTGAATTATAGTGATGACATGCTGTGATTGCAAAGTTGTACAGTAGCTGGTGTAGTAATGTACAGCTAATTCTGACCGTATGCCACAGTTATGGTCTGAGAGTCTGGGCATTTACCAGTTCTGTTAAGTGGACATGGGCAACATCATGCTCATGTGATATCATTTTGAATCTGTATTGGGGTACACATGCCCGTGCTTTTGCGCATACAACCAGATTATGATGCAACAGACCAGACTATGGCAAGCAGCAGAATGGGGATGTATTGTCTATCCCAGGCTGATGTTATTTGCAATATGGTGGGCAAGCTTTACGATGAGTATTTGTGTGATAAGTGATTTTGAATGTGTCTCCATGGGCAGAGAGGATGTGTAACAAGCTAACTGTAAGCAAGACAAAATGCGTGCTACTTCAGGCATGTGGTTTTGTCATTTGTTCAAATGTTTTCTGGCAAGGTGATAAGCTTTGTGTTGTTGATTCAATGAGACCTGCTGTTTATCCTGATTTGTCAAGGGTTGGTTTGTGTGTTGTCATAGGGATATGTGTCATGAGTATGTGTCTCCCTTTTCAACCCAACTGAGCAACTTGCCTGTGCATTTCACATATGTGCACAAGTTCTAAATGTTGTTGTTTCAGGCATTTGATTCAGAGATGGGATATGACACACATAACCTTGTCACTGAGATGGCAGACAGTTTGTATGTGCCAAATGCTGTGATACTTATCTCAGTTAGGTGACACACATGTGACCTAGCTACAAATGGATCAGGAGTTGTCACGATACTGTATTGAGTGGAATGTGCTTGTTGTGTCCAAGAAATCTCATGTACTTGTTCAGGGATAATGCTGGGTGCTGCCTGTTCTTAGTGTGTCATTTATGTTTCAGGCATTTAGGCAAACTCTATTAATTTCTAAGGTTTTAATTTTTGTAACATCAAATTGACCTGTTGGTAATGAAAGGCAATATCAAGTCCTGTTAGTACATTTGGCATGTACAACATTTGTCTGTGCTTGGTAATCCAAAGCTCCTTCCAGTCTCCCCATGTGACACAGCTGAATGTATACCTATTCAGCATGACAATGCACAGCAACAATCCCCTTCTTGGCTCAGTTCATGCAAGCAGTCTGAACCTAAGTTGTTGGTACCAGAAGTGGTGTAGAGTGGTTTAGTTCAAGGTGGATGCTGTGAGCCAGTCTGGGCTGACGCTGCCCATGGTATGCTGGCCAGGGCCTCACAAATTCCAATGACTACAGAGCACAGCAACAGAGCACTGCCTCTAGTGTGCAGTCACTGTTACGAGCTACAGGCGGACAGACCCCTCCCTTAGGTTTGCATCCATAGTGCATAGTGCATCAGGGTGATGCAGAATCGACACACAACACCCCTCATCTGGGACACTTAGGAATGTGGTGAGATGTCAATGTCTTTGGCACAAACACACCTTTCATTCATGGACTGGAATGTCATATTTTTGACACTGCCTTGGCTTTCATGCCACACTTGACTTGTGGTCACTCCACACACAGCGTACACATTGCATTGCCATCATTACGGCATGTGGCCACATCACTTGTGAGTGCTATGGATGTTACTGCAACCTGCCCCTGCCTGGATAGACTTTGGCAAATCCTACGTTATGCCCCCACAACTGAATTCTAACATGCATGATGTAATCGCTGAAATTTGGGCAGTGCTCAACAGGGGTGAGGTTTTGCAAATGGTTGTGGTGAGGTATTTTGCACAATCTTCAACTGACAATTGTTTTGTCTGTCCAAGCTTGGATTTTATAGTTTCAAACACACATCATTCGTAGTTGAGCATAAGATTTGTGTATAGGTTGTCATTTGTGCATGACTGACAATGGAGTCCTTTTGAACTATGCTTGATGCTGGTCCAGATCACACAGAGCTGAACTAGGAGTGCTGTTATGTCTATTGGTTTGCCATGTGCTACATGTGGTAAACCGAGTGCATTCTGAGTGCACACAAGTGTTGTTGGCCCATCTGCTGTGCAGATGCTAGAGGACCCAGTGTCACACCTATGGTCTTAGTTGCCACACAGGGGAGGAGGTGGATTTTGGAATGTGAGGCCTAGCTGCTGATGTGTTTAGCAATGTTTATGTTGCATGTGCTAAGCTAGCTTAAACAAGGGTAGAGGTGAGAGAGATTTGTGTTCCCTTTTTGGGAATGGGGTGGAGACTCATACGGAATGGGGCAGGACAAATATTGAGTTTTTCAGAGAGTATAAGGTAGGAGTGTAGTTCAGAGGCAGTTCTTGTATAGGAGATGTGAAGTTTCCTCATTGTTCCAAAGTGAGTGGTTTGAAATGCAGGGGTGTGAGTCAGAGTTTGCAAGCTTGTAGGACTGATTAAATCCTTTGCAAGGTATGATAGGGATAGGTAGATGTGATGGGGTAGAACCAGCTAGACAAGGTTGGAGTCTGGCAGGAGATGAGAGCTGTAGTTTGTGGCACTGCAGTGAGAGATGACTGTAACAGGTTAGTGCCATTGAGTAAGGATAGTTGTTAGTGTGCAGAAGTCAATGGAGGTATGGCGCATGGGACTCAGAAGTGGATGTGACAGGGCCACAGTGAGACAAGGATAAACTTGTCATTTGTAACAAAGTGGATATGTGTATGTCAAGGGTATACACCATTTGTGAAATTAAGAGTGCTGTATGGTGAAATGTGAGGTGTTGCCCAGCTGATGTATGTTGTGTTTGAATCTGTGGATGCATTTGTTTTTTAAATGTCTATCTGTAGAACTTAAGCAGAGTAGGGTGGGTGAAAGGTGATATGCGAATGACTGAGGACATATTCATTGAGCAATGTAAGTGTCTTGTTGAGAGATGTGGTGATGTGTTAAGTGTGCATGTCAGAGTGGGCTGTGATGGTGCACATTGTGATATGAGTGCAGTCCAAGACATTACTGAGTATGCAACTGGTGATGAGAGTGGTCCATTTGACATGTTCCTTTCAACGTCTGCTGAGGAGGTGATGAGTACAGTACATTGTGTATTTGTCATGTATGTGAGATGTGTTGTGTACATAGTGATGAAGAGTGGTGCTGTGAATGTAGGTGTGGATGTAAGAAGGGCAGTGCCAGTGTGAGATTGTGAGATGCGGTTTGGAGGAGTTTGAGTACAAGGCTGGAGCTTGTGGGGCAGACATGCTTTTCCGGAGAGCTGCACCAGAGGGGGCTTTTGACATGCTTGTGTATGTACAATAGTTCTGAGAGATGAGCATGTACTTTGAGGTGGATGTGAGAGTGGTCATACCCGCACAAGTAGAGATTATGCAGGCCAAGAGGTAATGTTGAAATGTACATATGTGTAGATTATGTGTATGTAAGTAGGCAAAAACAGTTGGCAGATGAAATATGAGGATGTAGTATGTGTTTGTTGCAGCTTGCTGTCTGCCACTGAATGTTCATGACTGATTGTTGGAATGGCTGCTTTGAGTACACTGGCATCTGAAAAACCTATTGTCCTCACAGGAACACAGGTGACTGTATCTCTCTTGGGCCACCTTGAGTGGTAGATTTGGTAAAAGCATACAATACTGTTGATTGTGTGTACCTGTTTGCCACTCTGTCAAACGTGGACATGGCAGGGGGGCTGCACAACACACATGTGCTTTTTATGCCAAGCTAAGGGCTCAAGTCAAGTGTCACCCTTTCTTAGGTTGTGCAGGGGAACTCGTCAGGGCTGTCCCCTTTCCCTACTTCTTTTTGCCCTGACAGTGTAGCCAGTAGCACAGCAACCTTTTCTGGGGTGTTAATAATGGTGAGTTCCACTGTGCGATGAGGTGCATCTAGTATCCATAGATGCAGTCGACATCCTGCTCTATATTCAGTCTATCTGCAGGGTCATTCCAGATATTTGTGTGAGACAATCAGATTTGCAGGGTGTGTTGAGTTTGTGTGTTAACTGGGCCAAGTGTTGAGTTTTTGACCTTTGTGTGGATTATCCTCCACAAGAGCTGAGGGAGGATGAGCTGAGTGTGATGATTGAACTTGATGTTTCTTGGTACATATGTATCTGTAACTGTGATGATGCAAAGTATCTCATTGTGTGAATCTTAGCAGGGCCATATCCTCATTACGTCCACAGATGGTTTTTATAAACAATCTTCCAGTTACATGGTACAGCTATGTTTCACTTCCTAAGGAATTAATGCTCCCCTGCATCTTGTGTTTTTGCCATCACCTAGCCTGGTGCCAACTCCACGGACTTTGATACCATGCTGCGAATGTTGATCTGGAATAGTGTCATGATAAGTGTGGCTCAGTGTAGGCTGCATCTTCCAAAGCAAAAGCTATTAAGGCTGTGCATTTTAAAAGGAATGTTATGTGGCAGGACCACTGCAATGGCCAGTGTTAAGATGGTTTGGTAGGCAGTTGTACAAAGTGAGCATGTTCTCAAAATGCAGTCCATATAATATTGCGGGATCAATGTTGCTCCCTGAGGTGACAGCCTGGTGAAAGTGTGTATTTGGGGTATTGGGCCTGTGGCTACTGAGGGACGTGATTCCGTACTCTCTGTCTCTTATTCAGAAAATCTAGGCTCATTTCCAAAGAATTATTGGGAAGGACTGACCGCATGGAGAGACCCAGGATTAAGCTCAGTGTGGGACCTAATCAGGGTCAGGGATCACATTACCTTTGTCCATTTGCAGTGAGATCCAGACATTGCAGGGGTCCATTTCTTGGCACAAGGCACACTGATGGCTGAGATGGGACACATGTGGAGAGTGACAGACACTGATTCGGCGCATCGGCCCATAAACCACGGCCTGCATGTCATGGGTGGATTTTAGAGACTTGGGGGGAGATTTTCAAAACTTTTGCGCTGGTTTAGCGTCACAAAAGTGACGCTAACCAGCGCAACTTTGTTTTTTGCTATTTTCTTTCCAGCGCAAAACTTGTTTTGCACTGGAAAGCACCCTTTAAGTAGCGCAAAGCAGCGCGAAGCACTGCTTTGCCTTACTTTGCGGTAAGTGGGCGTTACATGGGTGGTACATAGGCATTCCCATGCAACCACCCATGCTTTTTGACACAAAATCATATTTACAAATATCTGTAAACATGGTTTTGCGCCAAAAGTTAATGCCCCTTCAAAGGAGGCGCTAACAGGAGAAATGCTTTAATTTCTCTGTGCTTTTCCGACTTTCCATGCGTGCTGCACTGTGCAGCACATATGCAAAGTGGGAAAAGCTTTGCATCATGCCTTGCATAGTATTTTGTACAGGAAGGGTACCCTTCCTGTACAAAACCTATCCTACACTCTTGCACACACCCTAGCGCTGCAGCGCTAAGGTGTCTGCATAGCGCATGGCAGCTGAAATCAGCGCCGGTGCAAGGGAAAGGGGAGGAGAGAGCCATATCTCTGAAGATATGGCGCTCTCCTGCTCCCTCCCTGCCGCGCAACGCGGTGCAGCCTCGCGCGGGCTGCGCTGCGTTGCGCGACTTTTTTGAAAATCTCCCCCTGGGGATCTTATTTATTGATGTGTTTAGACACACGAAGAATGACCTCCTGCCACCTGCTCGCTAGCTAAGGGACACATATATGTTATGAGACCTACACAGGCAAGGAGTGCGAATAGTCTAGGCACTAGCGATGTACATTATGTCATGATGCCAAACTCCACTCCATTAAATTTCTCATGTGGCACAGGGCATGTCTCACCTCAGCTGTCCAACCAGGTAAGTTTGTGTCCTGCCATCTGTGCACACAATGTAATGCACCAATTTTGTAATTGATACATATTTTCAGGACATGGCTGCATGCTGCAAACCTGCGTTTCTGTGTTACAGATGTATTTGAACCAGTGAGGGGTTTGTTCAACCTCCTTGCATTGGAGTGGATGGAGAGAGAGATATTCCTGGAAATGATGTTTTAAAAGATTATCCAATGAAGGATGGATTTTTAAATGCTAATCAGACACCAGGCCATTTTCATGCATTGTTAGGACCCTGCAGTCCCAAGACAGCAACACTTGTGCACAGCGACTTGCTAATGGTGTAGGGCTGCAGCTACTGTGCAGAGCAGGGAGTGAGATGTGTGCCTACAGAGGATTGCGTTAACTAAGCTGTGGGTCAATTTGTTACATGAAGAGCCACTGGATGGGTGTAGGACTTTGTAGGGTGGGGGTCATAGACACATGGCAATGGCCCTATGAGAGGGGTTCCTGACATGGCTAAATGAGGCAGCTGCTCTGTCATGTGAGGCAGATTGTCTGCATGACATTTCCTCCTTTGTGCACGTGTAGGGATGTCTTTTGGAGTTCACATATGCTACAATGTCAACTGTTGACAATTGCTTTTGTCTTAGAGGCCCCAGTCTCACCCTCCATTTGTGGGCTGTGAGGTAAGTGTGTTGCTGACCTTCTAAATGCAAATGATCCCTCTGTGCTGTTCTATCTTGTTATGTTTATCGTGTTGTTTGATTTAGTTCCATATGCTCCTGTTGTGGTATGCTTGATTTCTTGCTGAATGTTTGTTCTGCCCATCTGACCAGATCTGCATTTCCTGATTAATAAAGATGAATTACTATAAATCCTAAATTGTGTCCAGGACATGATAATGAGCTGATAGTGAGGTTTTGATGTGGAGATGTATTGTGACTTGTGTGCAGGGACATTCATTGTACCATATCCCAGCAAACACATTTCCCTGTGTCTGTCTTTTGTATGTGATAATTTGCCATAGTTTGGAGGTGTGTGTCTTTCTTCATCCAAGGTTTTGGATGATGAACCACCCTCTGTGTACCTGCAGATTTGAGGGCTGCTCCGTTTGGACTGTTATCACTTTATCTATTTTTTGAGTGTTGTGACTCAAAGTGGGACATTTTGCTCCCCTGTACTGACTGTACAGGTAGGTATCTTATCCCATGCCCTGCTGGCTGGCCTGAGTGAACAGTGGTGGTTGAATGGCATGCGTGCACCAGGGGCGTGTCAATCTGGCCTGGAAAAGCATAGTGTGCCCTCAAGCTAGTTGTGTCCTTTATGCATTTGAGTGCGGTGTGAGTGCTATCTGACCTGTGTTCATGGTAGTGATTTTATGTAAGGAATTAATATGTCTGAGTCCTGCTCTGGATCTGTGCTGGTTCCTTCCCATGTTGTTGTTCCTGACATATCCAACATCCCATTCTGGTTGTGTCTCCCTATGATGACCTGTTCTGACACTGCTGTACTCATCATGACACAGGATGTGGGACTGTTTGATTGGTCTGATGGGGGAGTGGAGGTCCAGGTTGGACTGTAGTAGTCAATTTGATGTTTGTAGACATGTAGTGATCTGTCAACAATTTGTGCATCCGGTAAAGTGAGGTGTGAGATAGTAAATAAGCTAGGCCTAGGTTAATCAAAAAACTGATTGACATTATGAATATGTTTGGCCTGCCTTTAGTTACCAAAGGTCAAACGCATAAGGCTGGACACATGATGGATGGGATTTTTTCCAATTATTCTGATATCAAGCTACTCCCATATTTCCCCTTGACTTGGTCAGACCACTGGGCGGTTAACTGGCAAATAATGACAAAAAAATCAACTATGACCAGAAACACCACCCAACATACCCTAAGTAGAGCCTGGCACAAAATACGACCAGATACCTTGGGAGAGGCCATTGTGGCCGTCCCCCCCTGGCAATCAGGGGAAAACCTGGAGCATAGTGTAGAGAATTTTGCATTTTGGCTGAACTCTGCACTCGATTCGATGCTCCAAAAATTCAAAAAACTACTTGTAAGAAAATATCTCAACCCTGGTACAACGAAAAACTCAGACAATCTAGGCAGGACTGTCGGAGACAAGAACAAAAATGTAGGAAAAAATATGATGTGGATGAGAAAACCATATATAAAACTAAACTAGCCACACACAAAAAATATATAATTGAAGCAAAAACGCAATATTATTCCAGGTACATAAAAGCTGCATCTGATGCTAATAAGACTCTTTTCTCAGTGATAAAAAAATTAATAACACCAGTTAGTTTGAATAATGCAGGAACTAATCAAGAATTTTGCGATACTCTTGCCGGTTTCTTTCAGGAGAAAGTTGCAAATATCTTTGACAAATTTACCACACATAGAGCAGGTAATTATCAGGAGGAATATGTTCCAACTGGACTGCCGGATAAAGTCAGTCTCTCCTGTGTTAAGGTTCCATCAGAAGAACAACTTATAAAGTCTATTGGACTCATTAAACCGGGCGCACCACAAGACCCGTGTCCCCCCAACATCATGCATATGATCCCTGCTCAAGTAGCACAAAATCGTGGGCAAATTTTTGAGAATATGTTTGCAAAAGGATACTTTCCCTCTGCCTGGAAACAAGCCTCGATTATCCCCCTATTAAAAAAAGATAATTTGAATGCTCAAGACCCAAATAACTATCAGCCAATATCCAGACTTTCTTTCTCCGCTAAGTTGGTAGAAAAAATAATGAACAAACAACTTTCGGAATACTTGGAGGAACATTTCTGGCTTGATGACACTCAACACTGTTTTAGAAAGCATCGCAGTACAGAATCGGTTCTGGTGATAGTAACAGAGGAAATTCGAGAAGTACTGGACAGGGGTGGGACAGCTGCATTGATCCTCTTGGATCTTTCTGCAGCTTTTGATACGGTCAGCCATGAGATCTTGGCTGACCGTATGCTTAGGCTTGGGATAGAAGGTACTGCTTTTGAGCTCTTGCTACCTTTTCTGGCAAATAGACAAAATAATGTGAAGTTGGGACAGTTTAACCCCAAATCTTTTTCCTTGCCCTGTGGAGTTCCCCAGGGCTCAGCACTGAGCCCAACTCTATTCAATCTTTATGTTACTCCACTTGCTGCCATCATCAAAAAAGCGGGCTTCTCCCTGGTCTCATACGCCGATGATACCCAAATTGTGGTATCATTGGCCAATGCGGAAACCAATTTGGGTGCAGATTTCAGCTCATTTAGGAGTTAGGTGAGCAACTGGATGGATTGTAACTGTCTCAAATTGAATGCTAATAAAACGGAGGTCATCATTTTCGGTAAAAACCCCTCCTTCTGGACACCAGACTGGTGGCCTCCTGAGATGGACTCTCTACCCGAACCTTCAAACAAAGTTAGAAATTTGGGATTCGTGGTAGACAAGGAACTAAAGTTTAGGGACCAAGTAAATAAAATAACCTCAGCGGCTTTTTGTTCCCTAAGGTTAATAAAAAAATTAGAAAAATGTTTGCTCCCCTAACTGCTCAAAACGGTAACAATGGCACTCATTCTTAAGAAGATTGATTACTGCAACAGTATGTATCTCACGCTTGCATTAGGACTCGTCAAGAGGCTTCAGGTATTGCAATACATGGCAGCTCGCTTCCTATGCAAAATCCCAAAGTATGAGTCAGCAAGAGGAGCAATTAGGAAACTGCATTGGCTGCCAGTCAAACAATGATGCAGTTTCAAAGCTCTCTGTTTGGCCTATAAATCTTTGCATGGGCTTGGGCCAGATCATTTAAAAAAGAAACTGAAATGGTATGTTCCAGCAAGGACACTCCGATCAGGCCTTGCAAGGAACCTGATCGTCCCCCCTTTTAGAAAAGCCACCTGGGGTGGAAAGAGTTTTTTTAGGGCCACTGCCATACTTTGGAACAATCTCCCATTAACATTAAAAACCGCTCCCTTCTTACTCTCCTTTAGAAAAGCCTTAAAAACCTGGCATTTCACTCAGGAGTAGAATTTTTTTTTCTGCGCTTTTGCCTTACTCCGACTAAATCAGTATCTCAGCCTAATCAGATTTTCGATAGCGCAAAGACGCCTCAGGGCAGGAGACTGCGCTTTTCAAGTTACATTACATTATCCATCTGATTAGGTGGATGTATTGTCTTGCTACTTGGTAGATCAGCTACTGATTTTGACTTCACTCTCCTGTGTGATTTATACATGTTGAATTTTCTTTGGCAGCTATGAAGAGTAAACCATGTACTTCTTCTAGGGTGTTTGGGAAATGGCAAGGTAATATGGATAAATGATGTCACTTCCTGCAATGTGACTTCCTATGACATGAGATGTTGTGGTCTTTGTATGCGTTTCAGATCTTAGGATTTAGCTTGTGTAACAGATGCATGTAGGTGCGGGCATGGTGCCAGTGAATATGTCTCTGTGGGCATACTTTTGTGAGTAAATTGGAGTACTGTTGCCCTGCGATGTTTTGTTGTGTGTTGTGTTGGACTCATCCATTCACTTTGTGATACATACATAAATGTGGCAATGGGCATTCCTGTTCCAATGTCAAATATGTATTTCTCCTAGTATTTAGCGGTCTGACTGTACCTACCTGATGATGACATTCCCTCATTTGACAGACACAACATTCTATTAAACCAGGGTGGGATTGGGATCACAATGATGCTCAGGCACTCTAAAAGTCATTGGCACACATTCAATGATCATGTCTTTCATTGTAGCCTCTGTGCATTTCCCTGGCAAGGGAGGTTTCAAAATAGCACACTGCTGCTGTTCAAGGGGGTGGGGCTAGGATGGAATGGCCAAATGAAACTTGCCTCCCTGAGAGGCTCCTACATACAACGCAACCTCCCTGCACCTGTCATGACCTGACAGTAATGGTCGGGTGGGGGAGATAACACTGCTTCTGTCAGGGCACGCGAGGCAGGGTGCCAAGGTGAGTATGCCCCAGAGGCTGGCCCACAGCCTCAATTTACAGCACAGCTGGGGAGCAGATAACATACTGGCACCACATTGCAATGGCCTGGTGGGGACTGGGGAAGTAAGTCAGTCTCTTGGTGTGGTGTACAGAGGCCCCAAAGCCGTGGCACACAGGTGACCCTGGTGCACCGGCCCATCGACCAATACCCTATTGCCCGCTTTCCCAATCCAAGCCTATAGAGAACACTTTCTGATAGAACTCAACACCCACAGGACTCAATGGGCTTCAGCCCCCCCGTCGTGTGTGTCAGCCCAGGCTTAGACAGCTTCCCCACACACACAGACAGTTCTTGGGCTGCTGTGGGTGGCTGGTCTGGCGTCTTTGAGCAGCAGCACCCGAGTATTTCACAGGTTTTTAAGGGACCATTTACTAGATGATTTGTTGGTTTTTCAACAGTCCCTAGAGCACCAGCCTCTCCACTCTGCCCATTCCTTAAAGTTGACACTTACATTTGCTGCCACAGTGTGAGAATGCATTTCCTGCCAAGTAACCTTAAGCTTTGGTTTTTTACTGTTTTCTGCAGCTTGTACTCCGCCCGGCAGTATTGAGGCACTTTGCATGAGCACCAGTTACATTATTCAAGGACACATTGCTTGGAGTAGGAGTCCCCCACCCCCACAAATTGGCTCTACATTGCTGGGAGTATTACCCCCCCATTTGTCTCTACATAGGCCCCCCTCCTAAGGCCGATATAGCCCCGGGGACACCATCCCCGGGGCATGGCCAATCCTTTTTATTTCTTTCAAAAAATGGGTAGGGGGGCCTGCGTGGCCCCCCTACCTGGGCCATTTTCGGCCCTGGGACCCCATCTCCTGGGGCTTGGCCTCTTTGTTGAGGACCGCAGGGGAGCCCCAAGGCCCCCGTCGTCCCTGCCAGCTCCCCTCCTCCTACGGGAGCCGACGTTGCTTTTGGGCAAAGGGAGCTGCAAACATGCTGCTCCCTTTGCCCAAAAGCAATTCTGCTTCGCTTCATGCTCTCTCTTCCATGAAGCGAAGCAGAGGTTTGCTACCGCACGGCGGGAGCAGTGCTCCTACCGTGCCCTCTTTTCTTAATTTTTAACCTTTTTTCTTGTGACTCGGTTCAACCGACTCACAAGATGGCTGCCAACACTTCCTGGTTTGAAGTGTTGGCAGCCAATCAGATCTCAGGCTCGGGATCGGGAGGGTTCACGGATCCACCACGGCCACAGTTGTATATCTGAGAAATCTTTACATTTCTTAGGAACTACTGGACGGATTTACACGATTTAACAAAAATTTGGTGTCATTCTGTTCAGCAGTTCGGGCTGTAGCATTGTCTGAAGTTTCCTATGGAAATTAACATGGAGAAAACGTGTTTTGGGACCCCCTTTTTTCTCGGCCCCCGCTTGGTGACTCACCCCGAAACTTTCAACAAAGCAGCTGACCTGACCACCCCATTAGTTTTGAAAATTTCGTGAAGATTTGTCAAACGACCTCTAGTAGGTAATATATCTATATATCTATATATATATATATATATATATATATATATATATATATATATATTATATAAATATATATATATATATATTCACTGAAAAAACCATAGGTTTCAGACACGTTATAGTTACAAATTAGCATTTAAAAAACCTTTGAAATTCACTGAAAAAACCATAGGTTTTAGGGACAGTTATAGTTACTTGGACATTGCACTCGTACAAAACCCGTGAAATTCCCCGTTATAGTTAGTTCAGCTAACTATAACTCGCGCCCCGCAATGCACTGCTGATGACGTCACATATTACATCACTCATGACATGGTCAGTGACATCACTGATGACATCACTGATGACATCTCAAATGACATCACTGATGACATCATCCAGTGACTGTGTGTTTCTGTAAAGTTTAAATATTTTTAAAATATATAGGAAAAGACGTATTGAAGAATGAGTGGGTGTGTAAGTGTCTGTATGGATGATTTAGTAGGTGCGTGACTGACTCTATAAGTGAGTGATTTAACGTATCTTACTGAATGCATGGGTTAGTGACTAAACTGGGTGTATGTCTGTATCCGTCTGTCTGTTGCTGTGTAAGTGGCTGCATGTGTTTGTGAATAGCTAAATGAGTGTCTATATGAGTTATTGAATGCTTGTCTGAGTATCTGTATGGGTGCCTGAGTGTTTGTGTGGGAGGGGTGTGTGCAACTCTGTGCATAGATGTGTGAGTGGGTGATTCACTGGGTGGATGGTTTCAAGAGTGCATCTGTGATAGACTGTATGGGTGGGTAAGTGTGTGTAAGAGTGTGTTAGTGAGTGAATGTATGTCCCAGTGGTACATGTGTGAGTAACTACATATGTGAAAGGCAGTATATATGTGTGTTGGAGTATATAAATAGCTATAAGCAAGAGTGAGTGATTGTGATAGTGGCTGTATGGATGATTGTGTGCTTGTATCAGTGATTGTATAAGAGCGTAACAATGTGCTACTATTTGTATGAGTAAGTGAGCTGGTGTGTGTATAACTGTATAGGTGAGTAAATGGCAGTGTGTTTAATTATTTGCATGACTGACTAGGTGTGTGAGTATCTCTATGGATGAGTGGCGTTGTTTGAGTGTCTATATAGGAGTAAGAGTGCATATGATAGTCCTGTACTGAGTGACCGTAAGTATGAGTGACTGTACGGGTGAGTGAGTGGATGTGTGTGTGTAGACCTAAGAATCAGTGAGTGGGTATGTAGTTATTGGTGTTGGAGTGTCTATGGTTTTGCGAATGGCAGTCTGTAATTTAGAGTGGGTATATCAAAGGTTATATTAGGGTGTGAGGAGGTGCATCAGATTATCACGTGGATGATGTCATCAGTGATGTCATTTGAGATGTCATCAGTGATGTCATCAGTGATGTCACTGACCATGTCATGAGTGATGTAATATGTGACGTCATCAGCAGTGCATTGCGGGGCGCGAGTTATAGTTAGCTGAACTAACTATAACGGGGGAATTTCACGGGTTTTGTACGAGTGCAATGTCCAAGTAACTATAACTGTCCCTAAAACCTATGGTTTTTTCAGTGAATTTCAAAGGTTTTTTAAATGCTAATTTGTAACTATAACGTGTCTGAAACCTATGGTTTTTTCAGTGAATTTCAAAGGTTTTTTAAATGCTAATTTGTAACTATAACGTGTCTGAAACCTATGGTTTTTTCAGTGAATTTCAAAGGTTTTTTAAATGCTAATTTCTAACTATAACGTGCCTGAAACCTACGTTTTTTTTAGTGAATTTCAAAGGTTTTGTAAATGACAATTTTTAAATGTATTAATTGTTATATTAATTTTTTTCATACTGATTTAGTACATTTTTAGAAACAATTTCTTTTTACATATTTTATTTTTTAAATTACATTGTAATTACATTATACATTACATTACAAAAAATACTTTCTCTTAGTGAATTACTTTAGTTTAAATACTTTGCAGATAGGCAATAGACTTTTAAGTACAGTAGTTACAGTTGTTGCAATGGGCAACACATTTTCAAACACAATGCAACATTCAGCTCAATGTGAATTTCTAGTTAAATGCAATTAGTTACTTTATGGATTACTTTTCTAACCACAGGACTGGATCCTAGATTCAGTCCTGGTACATCTCCTGTAAACAGTTGAGTAAAAGCGTTTTGGTTACAGTCGTGATTTTTAAGGAATATTATTGTATTTTAAAAGTTGACACTTGGAAACTTTTTCTCATAGAATCACCAATGTTATCCTATGGAAGGAAATTCACTTAGCAGGTAAAAACTGTTATCGTTACTTTTTCTTACTCAGTGTTGGATCCTGGATCCAGCACTGGTGCATCTCCTGTAAACAGTTGAATGAATGCGTTTAAGTCATACAGGCGATTTTTAAGGAATATTTGTAGTTTGTGAAAATCGACACTTTGAAAGTTTTCTGCTGAAAACCAGACAATGGATTCCTATGGAAGAAAATATAAGTTACTGGTAAGTACGGTTAAAATTACTTTTCAGGACCAGTACTGGGCTGAAAGATGCAGCACTGAGGTCTCTCCTGATAACAGGTGAGTAAATCAGAATTCGGATTTCGGCTGATTTTAGAGGAATATTTGTATGTTTCAAAAATCAACACTTAGAAGAATTTCCAAGTGAAACCAGTCAATGTTAGCCTATGAAGGAAATTCAAGTTACCGGTAAGTACGGTTAAAATTACTTTTCAGGATCAGTACTGGGCTGAAAGATGCAGCACTGAGGTCTCTCCTGATAACAGGTGAGTAAATCGGAATTCGTATTTCGGCTGATTTTAGAGGAATATTTTAAAGTTCCAAAACTCCACACTTAGAAGAATTTCCAAGTGAAACCAGTCAATGTTAGCCTATGAAGGAAATTCAAGTTACCGGTAAATACGGTTAAAATTACTTTTCAGGATCAGTACTGGGCTGAAAGATGCAGCACTGAGGTCTCTCCTGATAACAGGTGAGTAAATCGGAATTCCTATTTCGGCTGATTTTAGAGGAATATTTGCACAATGGTGAAGGGAGGGGGCGGGGCCTGAGGTGACATCTTTGCAAACGCGCCCCGTGGCGCGTTTTAAGTTGGGGGATTAAGTCCCCTTGAATCCTGAGGGTCCCTAGGGGCCAACTAGACCACCAGGAACGTCCAATATGCGCCAGGGGCTGCGTTGCAGAGACGTGTAGAGAGGCCACACCCCGTTTTACACCTCTCTGCAACGCAGCTCTGTGGCGCATTCTGGATGTACCTGTTGGGCTAGTTGGCCCCCAGGGACCCTCAGGATTGAAGGGGATTTAATTCCCCATCTTAAAACGCGCCACGGGGCCTGTTTGCACACATGTCACCTGAAGCCCCGCCCCCTCCCTTCACCACTGTGCAAACGCGCCCCGTGGCGCGTTTTAAGTTGGGGGATTAAGTCCCCTTGAATCCTGAGGGTCCCCGGAGTCCAACTAGCCCACCATATACCTCCAAAAAGCGCCACAGAGCTGCGTTGCAGAGAGGTGTAAAAATGGGCGTGGCCTCTGTACACCTCTCTGCAAGGCAGCCCCCTGGCGCATACTGGAGGTACCTGGTGGGCTAGTTGGCCCCCAGGGACCCCCAGTATTCAAGGGGAATTCGTTCCCCCTCTGCAAACGCGCCAGGGGGCGCGTTTGCAGAGTGGTGAAGGAAGGGGCGGGGCCTGCGGGCCCGATCGTTTTTTTTTCTCCCTGAAGGGGGCTGTGTGGCCTCCCTTCCTTTTTTTCTTTTTTGGGCCCTGGGGACCCCATCCCCCAGGGCCTTACACCTTTTTAAAATTACCTTTAAAAAAAAAAAACGGGAAGGGGGCCGCGTGGCCCCCTTCCCTGGGCCTGTATTGGCCCCGGGGACCCCATCCCCCGGGGCATGGCCTCTATATTTATTTTTTGAGGGGGGCAGCGTGGCCCCCTCCTCTGGGCATTTTAAGGCCCCGGGGACCCCATCTCCCGGGGCCGGCCTTTCCATTTTTTTAAACTTTCCTCTTTTTTGGGGAGGGGGGCCGCGTGGCCCCCTCCCCGGCCACTACTTGCCCCGGGGACCCCATCCCCGGGGCTGGCCCTCTCCGTTGGGGACTGTGGGGGGTCCCCAATCCCCCCACAGTCCCGCCGGCTCCCCACGTCCCTTGGGAGCCGGCATTGCTAGTTCCACATGGGGAGCAGCTGACATGCTGCTCCCCATGTGGAAAAGCAATCGCTTTGGATATTGGAAGAGAGAGCAGGTTTCCCTGCTCTCTCTTCCAATATCCAAAGCAGTTTGCTATGGCAGGACGGGAGCCGCGAGGCTCCCGTCCTGCCATAGCAAACTACAGTGTCCCGGGGGTAGGCACCCCAGGACACTGCAGGAGCCGGCCCTGGGGGTGGTGGTCCCCAGGGCCATCAAGGGCTCCAGGAGGGGGCCGCGCGGCCCCCTCCCATTCAGTACACAGCCCCGGGAGGTGGTGGTCCCCGGGGCTCCGTAACGGACCCCCATATTAAAATGTTTAGTGCCCCGGGGAGGTGGTGGTCCCCGGGCGTGTGGGGGCTGGAGCCCCCCACACAGGTTTAATAATGTATGTAAAAAAGCCCCTGGGAGGTGGTGGTCCCCGGGGCTGCGGGAGGGCTCAGAGCCCTCCCGCACCATTTTTTAAAAAGCCCCGGGGGTGGCGGTCCCCGGGGCTTGGGGGCCCTTTGAGGCCCCCACACATTAAATTATCCCCCCACCATGCCCCCGGGACTTGGGCCACCCGGGGGCCAATTAACATCAAAGCGCGGGAGACCGCGCTTCGATTTTTTTTTTTTCGGCATTCAGTACACAGCCCCGGGGAGGTGGTGGTCCCCGGGGCTCCGTAACGGACCCCCATATTAAAATGTTTAGTGCCCCGGGGAGGTGGTGGTCCCGGGCGTGTGGGGGCTGGAGCCCCCCACACAGGTTTAATAATGTATGTAAAAAAAGCCCCGGGGAGGTGGTGGTCTCCGGGGCTGCGGGAGGGCTCAGAGCCCTCCCGCACCATTTTTTAAAAAGCCCCGGGGGTGGCGGTCCCTGGGGCTTGGGGGCCCTTTGAGGCCCCCACACATTAAATTATCCCCACCATGCCCCCGGGACTTGGGCCACCCGGGGGCCAATTACATCAAAGCGCGGGAGACCGCGCTTCGATTTTTTTTTCGGCAGGATTCGCGCACCCTGAGCGCATCCTGCCGATTTTTTAAAAACATTTTTTTTTTTTGCCCAGGGGGTCCTTGTGGGACCCCCTGAGCAAACCTAGGGGGTCAGGGTGTTTCTACCCTGCCCCCTTTGTGCGCTTTGCGCACTTGTTTCTGTCCCTCGGTTCTACCGAGGGACAAAATGGCTGCCAACATTTCCTGAATCGGAATGTTGACAGCCAGCTGACAGCCAATTAACATGCAGCTCGTGATCTGGAGGGCACGCGGACCCTACTCGTCCCTAGATATCACTAACTTTTTACTTTTCATTTTCTCAGCAACTACTGAACGGATTTACACCATTTAACAAAAAGGGTTCTTTCTGAACCAAGAACTACCTCTTTGCCAAATTTGGTGTAATTCCGTTCAGCAGTTAGGGCTGTAGCCGTGTCTAAAGTTTCCTATGGGAAAATGCATGGGGAAAATGCGTTTTGGGACCCCCCTTTTTTCTCGGCCCCCGCTTGACGTATCACCCCGAGACTTTCAGGGTAGGAGCGGACCGGAGCGCCCCACGAAGTTTGAAAATTTCGCGAAGATACGTCAACTGGCAAGAGAGTTATTTCAAATAGAATGTCGCGGATTTCCTATGGATAATAGGTTGTAACTATAACTATCTACTGGCGACCGCCAGTAGATAATATATATATATATATATATATATATATATATATATATCACTGTACCTCGTGAAATCGCTTCCAAACAAAGACGAGTGCAGACCTCCAATAGTGCATAAATTATTTATTTCTTTAGTCTTAGTCTTCTGCCATTACGCGTTTCGGCCGTACAAGCGGCCTTGATCACATGACAGCTCTCACAAAGATGTCCCGCTATTTAAAGTGCTAGTGCCACATAAATTCATGAACATAAACAAAATTCTTGCGACTGCTCATTAATACTCGCATACATGCTTATAATATTATTGGGTTGATGAATAACATCCTATTTGATTAAAACCTATAATGTAACCACAATTTAGACAATATAAATATTTTGATGGGTAATCCCCTGCCTTCATACATAACAGTATACATGCTTGAATACCATGTTTGAGCAGTAATGTCAAGTTCATGAATTGTGTTAAATTTAAAAAAATACAGAAAAAAGTTTTAGTGCTCTCCTAACGTGGAAATGAAAATAAATCAACATAAATTATAATAACATATACCAAAAATGTATATATATACACAAAATATCTAAGATACCAATCTCATTATGACATGAATTACTCATATATCAGTTTATCAGATAAGCTCACATATTGCTCTTTCCACAACATAATAGTCCACTGCCTTGCGTTTTCACTCATTGCGTAATGCTTATTGTGCACTGCAGTGGACCCCTGTTTAATCTTTAATAACTGGATAGAGTAAAAGTGCCAATGTGCTACAGTACCTCTGATTAAAAATGCCTAATGCCTATTAAAGTGCAAATATAGAGAGGACTAGAATTCAAGTTATTCAGGTGTGCAAAATTAGCTATACAGTAATCAGTTCATATGTACTTAATTGAAACCTTCAAATTAGACAGATTACATGAGGAGTCAGATAGTGCCGAGAAAACAATTATATATATCACTATACTAATAATAATACTAAATAGATACTATGAAAACCCTGTTAAAAATGACCAGAAATAAGACACAATGATAAGAATACCCTATGTAAAATAACCAATCATTAAAAACAAGGCTAACCTAGGTCCTAAAATTGCATAAAATTTGCATGTAAATGATCTCATACCATTGAACTCATAATAATGTGGATTAACGATTGTACTGTTAATGCTCAAAGAAGACTTTAATATTTATAGGAAAGTATGGAGATCTTCTGTAGCGTTGAGCCCGCCTGGGTATTTAGAATCGAACTCTAATATATAACTAGTCTCCAGGCGTCTCAATTTCGCTTCCCTGTCACCCCCTCTTTTTATAATGGGGATGGCTTCGATGGCAAAATATTTAAGATGCTGTGGGTTGCTGTCATGTACAGCTTGAAAATGCCTTGCAACAGGGTAATTATGATCTTTGTTAATTATCGCCCTAATGTGTTGCAAAATGCGTTTGTGGACCGCCAGTTTGGTGCTTCCTATGTATTTAAGATGACAATCACATTCCAAGACATAAACTGAATATTCAGTCTTGCATGTTAGATGTTGCTTAATTTCCCTAACTGTGTTGGAAAAAGCAGTTGTAAAAGTTTTCACATTGGTTCCAAACTGGCAGGCCTTACATGATAGACATTTAAAAAAAACCTTTCTTATTGTTAACCACATATCTTTGCGGCAGCTCTCCTGACTATTTTTGACCAACATATTACCCATACTCATAGATCTTCTAAAAGTAATAGAAGGATTAGGGGGCATCTGGTCACCTATCACTGGGTCATGTTGGATAAAGTGCCAATTGCGTCTTATGATACTCCTCAGTTGTTTCTCCTGTTTTGAATATGTTAAAATCAGTCTTACAGGTTGTATACTCTGTGCAACCACTCACTGGGATGATTTAGAATTATTGGCTAGGAGATCCCCCCGAGCCCTCGCTTGAGATTTTAACATAGCGGCATCCACAATTGATGTACTGTACCCCCTGGCTAAAAATCTATTGCGACTTTCAATTTGCCTAATCCTCGCATCCTCTGGATCACTACAAATGCGTCGGATGCGGAGCATCTCCCCGTAGGGAATGCTCCTAATTAAATGTGGAGGATGGGCACTTGATGCGTGTAAAAGTGTATTACCTGCCGTGGGCTTTCTAAAAAGGGTAGTGGTTAAAACATTATTTTCTACTGAAATTTGAACATCTAAGAAAGTCAGTGAGTGCCTGCTAATGGTAGAAGTAAATTTAAGGTTAAAATCATTCTGATTAATTTCATCTATAAATTTATTGGCACTTTCCTCACTTCCTCGCCACACAATAAAAAGATCGTCAATAAAACGTAACCAGGAGACAATGTTAGTGGTATATGTTTGTTCATACTTACGCATAAGGACCAGTTCCTCCCACCAGCCCATGAATAAACAGGCATAACTGGGGGAGAAACTGGCCCCCATTGCGACTCCCTGAATCTGTTGATAAAACTGGCCATTGAAAAGAAATAGATTGTTTTCTAGGCTAAAAAGCAACATATCTAACAACATTCGTGTATGTTGTGCATACATCATAGGTCTTGTGCTAAGAAAGTACTCCACAGCTCTCAGTCCATCCCGGTTTCTAATACAGGTGTATAAAGAACATACATCCAGTGTTACAAGTAATAGATCAGAATTCCAAGACAGATCTTTGATTTTGTTTAAAAAGTCTCTTGTATTCTGGATATATGAATTAAGTTGCTTCATATGCACCTGCAAAAAATAGTCTATGTATCTGGAGAGATTCTCCAATGGCCCATCACACGCTGCAATGATGGGCCTGCCTGGCGGGTTCTCCATACTCTTGTGGACTTTCGGTATAAAGTAAATAGATGGCACCAGCGGGTGTTCTTTCTTAATGAATCTATACTCGTCCCAACTGAGGAGCCCTAAACTTTTCCAGGCCAACAGATTTTTAAACAGGGAGTCCTGAGTGCTCTTATATTTAAGTGGTGTACTTTTCTTATAACATTGAGGATCATTTAATTGACTGTATGCCTCCTTCAAATAGTCTTCCATGGGCCAAAGGACAATATTTCCACCCTTATCAGAGGTTCTTATCACCACATTATCCTTTTGCAATTTCAAAATCAATTGATTATATTTCCTTTCCCTGTTTGTATATGTTTTTTTCGATCTATTGGTGGCGTGATTTAATTTTTTAATCTGATTAACAACATAGTCACTGAAAGAATCAAGTCCATTCCGGGCCATTAGGGGAACAAACTTGGATTTCATTTTAAATGGCGTTTCGGGTCTGGCCTGTACCCCCAGAAAGGGCATATCCTGGCTATGCAATTCTTCTCCATCTGCCAGTTCGCACAAGTCCCGGTATAAGGCTATATCTGAGACTGCTAGCCCCGGAAAATCATTGCTGGTTCCGGCCTTAATGTTTGTGGCTGTCGATTCAATTAGTGACCTTTGTTGATGGAATTTTTTAAGTTTTAATTTTCTAATAAATTGATAAACATCAGCTCTCGTTCGGGTATATTGGAAGTTGGATTCAGGGCAGAATGATAATCCAAGTGATAGTAACTGGGTTTCAGCTACTGACAGATCGATGTTTGCTAGGTTCACAATGGTGTTCGCCTCCTGTTGTCTTGTTACATTGTCAGAGCATGACGGATCTGTAGTTGGTTTTCCTAATTCCGTTTGGCTCGGCCCCGCTTCTTGGGTTCTCCATTTCCTGCGGGCCTGGCGTCTCCCCCTTCTCCTTTGGGATTTTGTTTTGTAACCATCCCTTGGTTGCGTGGTCTCAAGGTGTCCCTTCTGCCCTGTTTTAAAATGTCTAACTCTTCCCCCAATGTGAGCTTAATTCCATGCTCCTCATTTCTTCTGGTACTTTCATTGTCCGATTCACTCTCGGGTACTGAACTTGTTTCCGAAAGTGAAGATACCTCAGAGTGCTGTTTGTTTATTCCACTGTTCCCTTGCAAGCGTTTGTTGACTGTAGCTGCCCTTAATGAATCATAACGCCGTGCAAAGGTAAAAATTTGACCGTTGGCATAATCATCACGATCTCTTTTGAACTTATATGCCTTGCGCACCTTTATTTTCTCCTCTTCTTTTGTCAGTCTTACGGTCATTTCCTCCCTCATTTTTTGTCCCAACAGGGAGTCAGCTTCTTGCTGTTTGATACTGTCCTCTAGGGCTTCAATCTTAATTTGTAACTCAGCCATATCAATCTCGGCGTATTTTACCAGTATTTGCACCAGTCTTCGCGACGAATCGAGGTTACATTGACCCCACTCTGCCATCATCAAGGGATTTGGCGCCTCATAACTGGGGGCTATCATGATACGCAGCCCCCTAGGGATTCTCCCCACATCCAGATATCTTTTCAATGAGCGCGCCTCCCACCACTTAGATTGTTCCTGCCGCTTATATTTCTCCAGCAGTTTGAATTGTCTTTGAGTCCATTAGTTCTGGCACTAGAGCTCCTAGCTCCCTCAGTATCGGCATTGGCTTGATTCTCTATAGAATCCGAGAACATTTCCTCCGTGGCAAGCTCGCGGTTCCTAAGAGCGTCGGCAGACATTCTGACTTGTACTTTAAATTTCACTCCTTAAAACAATCCCAATGACGCTGTTGAGCACTGCCCAAACACTGCCCTAGGTTGCAAGGAGACAAACACACCTCCCAACCCGTGCAGCACTGAAATAAATGGGGTACCTTTCCGGTTTTGAAGCGCTGAATATTCGGCAGCAATCCCCGTCTAGTATCTGCTCAGCCGAGCGATATCTCCGACGTGCGGCTCCCTTACTCAACGCTGCCTCGTACCTCCGATTTGTTGTGCTGTGCATGGGGGGCTCCGTCCGTTTTCCTTCCGAAACTCCGTTTAGTGCCCCAGGGGTCCCCGCCAGTGCAGTGCCACGAGCCCGCGACACTGTACGCAGGAAACCTTGATGGGGCAAACAGACTGTCTGCTACGGAGCCTTCTTCCTGGGAGGGGGTCTGCAAACCGGCAACAGTCCGAATGCCGGTAAATATCACTGTACCTCGTGAAATCGCTTCCAAACAAAGACAAGTGCAGACCTCCAATAGTGCATAAATTATTTATTTCTTTAGTCTTAGTCTTCTGCCATTACGCGTTTCGGCCGTACAAGTGGCCTTGATCACATGACAGCTCTCACAAAGATGTCCCGCTATTTAAAGTGCTAGTGCCACATAAATTCATGAACATAAACAAAATTCTTGCGACTGCTCATTAATACTTGCATAAATGCTTATAATATTATTGGGTTGATGAATAACATCCTATTTGATTAAAACCTATAATGTAACCACAATTTAGACAATATAAATATTTTGATGGGTAATCCCCTGCCTTCATACATAACAGTATACATGCTTGAATACCATGTTTGAGCAGTAATGTCAAGTTCATGAATTGTGTTAAATTTAAAAAATACAGAAAAAAGTTTTAGTGCTCTCCTAACATGGAAATGAAAATAAATCAACATAAATTATAATAACATATACCAAAAATGTATATATATACACAAAATATCTAAGATACCAATCTCATTATGACATGAATTACTCATATATCAGTTTATCAGATAAGCTCACATATTGCTCTTTCCACAACATAATAGTCCACTGCCTTGCGTTTTCACTCATTATATATATTCCAAACGAAAAAGATTCATGAAGCCAAATCTCTGGTTTCCCTCTGTTTATTAGCACAAGTAAAATTGGCAGCATGCTATCATACACAGAGCCCTTCCTTACTCTTTTCAGACCACTCTGACCAACCAATTTAAATGCAGCCATGATGCAATTTTGTAGTCCCAATAGACTGCAATAACCAGCATGTAGAGCAAGGGCAAAATATCCAAAGTCCACGTGCAAAGTTCAAATTACGGTGAAATACCATCATGTTCCTGCAGTGGCTAATTAATCAATTGGACTAACTCCATTCTACTCCAAAAAACATTACTAAAAAACTTTTACATTTACAACGCCAATAGCTTTAACTCTGGCAAATGCAAGACCTATTGCATTGCAAATGCTTGTTTAGCTAGTAGTCGCGTTTGCAGAGTGTGGTGGAGAAAGGGGGCTGGGCCTCGAACCAGCGCTCAGGAATTCCGCTGCGTAGGACTTAGAGGAGGTACCATGAGGTCTTCTTGGCCCCAAAAGTCCCTCAGGAGTAAAGTGGACTTCATCCCCAACCAGTAGTGTGCCAGGAGGCACATTTGCAGAGTGGTGGAGAAAGGGGGCGTGGCCACCGAAGACCTCGTAGCAATGTTTTTTGGAGTAGAATGGAGTGGATGTACGTTGTGTGTAGTGGAATTATGTGGTATGTTGTGCAGTCAAATTATGTGGACAGAATGTATGTGGTATTTAGTGTATAGGAATTATGTGAAGTGGGATTATGTGTTATGGAGAGTAATTATGTGGTATTGTAGTCAGTGTTGGGGAGTGGTAACCTCAGGTTTAGTCTTCCTCGTTTCCATAGAAGCTAAACTATAAACTCAAAAAGACACAAAAAAGAAGCAACCACAGAGGAGCACTTCTGGACCTAGTCAGAGGTATGAGGAGGGCCACTGGCTAATGCGACTGTTCGGGCAAGCCGATTTTCACATAATTATAAATTTTCCTCATTTGCCACATAATCATCATCTGCTGCATGATAGCTCAAATGGCTCAAATGTTACCAGAAATGCAGCAACACATGTTACAGCATGGTGGAAGGCCCTTTGCATAGCTGGAATGGTCACGTGTTACTTATTGCTAAATGTGGGAGTTAAATTGGCACTAATGGTGTGCAAACCTCTCTTGCTTGTTTCTGCGCTTCTCTTGCCTCTTTCTTTATTTCTCTTGCTTATTTCTGCACCTTTCTTCCTCTTTCTTCATTTCTCTTGCCTCTTTCTGCACCTCACTTGCCTCTTTCTGCGCCTTTCTTCCTCATCCTGCAACTCTATTGCCTCTTTCTGCACCTCTATTGTCCCTTTCTGCACCTCTCTTGCCTCTTTCTGCACCTCTCTTGCCTCTTTCTGCACCTCTCTTGCTTCTTTCTGTACCTCTTTTGCTTCTTTCTGCATTTCTTTTGCTTCTTTCTGCACCTCTCTCGCTTCTTTGTGCGCCTTTCTTCCTCTTTTTGCACCTTTCTTCCTCTTTCTGCAGGGCTCTTGCTTCTTTCTGCACTTCTCTTGCTTCTTTCTGCACCTCTCTTGCCTAGTTCTGCACCTCTCTTGCCTCTTTCTGTACCTCTCTTGCCTCTTCTGTGCCTTTCTTTGTCTTTCTGCACCACTCTTGCCTCTTTCTGCACCTCTCTTACCTCTTTCTGCATCTCTCTATCTCTTTCTGAACCTCTCTTGCCTCTTTCTGCACCTCTCTTCCCTCTTTCTGCACCTCACTCTCTTCTTTCTGCACCTCTATTGCCTCTTTCTGCACCTCTATTGCCTCTTTCTGCAACACATTATCTTCTTTCTGCACCTCTCTTGCTTCTTTCTGCATACCTCTTCCCTTTTTCTGCACCTCTCTTGTCTCTTTCTGCACCTCTCTTGCTTCTTTCTGTACCTTTCTTCCTCTTTCTGCACTTCTTTTGCCTCTTTCTGCATTTCTCTTGCTTCTTTCTGCACCTCTCCTGCCTAGTTCTGCACCTCTCTTGCCTCTTTCTGCACCTCACTCTCTTATTTCAGCACCTCTCTTGCCTCTTTCTGCACCTCTCTTGCCTGTTTCTGTACCTCTCTTGCATCTTTCTGCACCTCTCGTGCCTCCTTCTTTACTTCTCTTGCCTCTTTATGCACCTCTCTTGTCTCTTTCTGCACATCTCTTGCCTCTTTCTGCACTTCTCTCACTTCTTTCTGTACCTTTTTTCCTCTTTCTGCACCTCTCTTGCCTCTTTCTACACCTCTCTTGTCTTTTTCTGCACCTTTCTTTCGATTTCTGCACTTCTCTTGCCTTTCTGCACCTCTCCTGCCTCTTTTTGCACCCCTCTTGCCTCTTTCTGAACCTCTCTTGCCTCTTTCTGCATCTCTCTTGCCTCTTTCTGTACCTCTCTTGCTTCTTTCTACACCTTTCTTCTTCTTTCTGCACCTCTCTTGCCTCTTTCTGCATTTAGCTTACCTCTTTCTTCACCTGTCTTGCTTGGTCCTGTACCTCTCTTGCCTCTTTCTGCACTTTTCTTGCCTCTTTTTGCACCTATCTTGCCTCTTACTGCACCTCTCTTGCCTCTTTATGCACATCTTTTGCCTCTTTCTGCACATCTCTTTGCTCTTTCTGCACTTCTCTTGCATCTTTCTGTACCTCTCTTGCCTCTTTCTGTACCTCTCTTGCCTCTTTCTGCACTTCTCTTGCTTCTTTCTGCGCCTTTCTTTCTCTTTCTGCACATGTCTTACCTATGTAGGTGTAGTTAGAAATTAACAATTAAAAAACCTTAGAAATTCACAGAAACAAACGCAGGTTTCAGGGACGTTATAGTTCGGAATTACGATTTAACAAACCTTCGAAATTCACTGAAAAACCACAGGTTTCAGGGACGTTATAGTTAGAAATTAGCATTTAAAAAATCTTAGATATTCACTGAAAAACCACAGGTTTCAGGGACGTTATAGTTAGTCTGACATTTCACTCATATAAAACAAGAGAAATTCAGCCTTTATAGTTGAGCTATCTATAACTCGCGCCCCTGGAATGCACTGCTGATGATGTCACATATTACATCACTCATGACATGGTCAGTGACATCATTGATGACATCTCAAATGACATCACTAATGTCATCACTGATGACATTATCCTCTTAATCTCTGATGCACATACTCACACCCTAATATAACCTTTCATACACCCACTATAAAATACAGACTACCATTCTCAAAACCATAGATACACCAATACCAGTTAGTACATACCAACTCACTGATTCATAGGTCTACACACACATCCACTCACTCACCCAAACAGCCACTCATACACGCAGTCACTCACCAATACAGGCACAGACATATGCACTCATACACCCATACAGACACTCACCCACTGCCACTCACTCATAGAGTTACTCACACATCTAGTCAGTCACCCAAAGAGTCAATCACACTGCCATTTACTCACCTATACAGCTATACACACACACTTCACTTATTCATACAGACACTAACACATACTTACTCTCTTATACAATACTGACACCAGCACACACTCATCCATACAGACACTCTCATAATCGCTCACTTTCACATACAGTCACTTATGTACTCCAACACTCACATATACTGCCTTTCACATGTGTAGTTACTCATACATACACCACTGAGACATCCATTCACTCACCAACACAGCCATACTCACACTCACTCACCCATACAGCCCCTCGCAGATGCACTTATGAGCCCATACACCCAGTGAATCACCCACTTACACATCCATACAAGGACTCACAGACCCCCCCCACCCACCCACACAGACACCCAGGCACCCATACAGGTTCTCAGACAACTAATCAATAACCCATTTAGACACTCATGTACCTACTCATTAATCCATGTAGCCACTCACACAGCAACTGACAGACTGATACACATATTCACACAGATTAGTCACTCACCCATACATTCACTAAGGCATGTTTAATCACTCACTTATACAGTCAGTCACGCACCCACTAAATCATCCATAAGACACTCATACACCCACTCATTCTTCAATACACCTTTGCATTCTATATATATATAACATTCTTGAACTTTTTAGAAACACTCACACTCACAGGATGATGCCATCAGTGATGTCATCAGTGATGTAATTTGAGATGTCATCAGTGATGTCACTGACCATGTCATGAGTGATATAATACGTGACGTCATCAGCGGTGCATTGCGGGGGCGCGAGTTATAGTTAGCTCAGCTTACTATAACGGCTGAATTTCTCTGGTTCTGTACGAGTGAAATGTCAGACTAACTATAACGTCCCTGAAACCTGTGGTTTTTTCAGTGAATATCTAAGGTTTTTTAAATGCTAATTTCCAACTGTAATGTCCCTGAAACCTGTGGTTTTTTCAGTGAATATATATATAAATATATATCACCAGTTAAAAAAAGATATAAAATGGCCGGTAAAACAACACATTTATGAACATAGAAGAACATTATTGAGAATTTGGGCTAGATTTGTGCTATATAAATGTGATACATATATATATATATATGTATATATATATATATTCACTGAAAAAACCATAGGTTTCAGACACGATATAGTTAGAAATTAGCATTTAAAAAACCTTTGAAATTCACTGAAAAAACCATAGGTTTTAGGGACAGTTATAGTTAGTTGGACATTTCACTCGTACAAAACCATAGAAATTCCCCCGTTATAGTTAGTTCAGCTAACTATAACTCGCGCCCCGCAATGCACTGCTGATGACGTCACATATTACATCACTCATGACATGGTCAGTGACATCACTGATGACATCACTGATGACATCTCAAATTACATCACTGATGACATCATCCAGTGACTGTGTGTTTATGTAAAGTTTAAATATGTTTAATATATATAGGGAAAGGCGTATTGAAGAATGAGTGGGTGTATAAGTATCTGAATGGATGATTTAGTACGTGCGTGACTGACTCTACAAGTGAGTGATTAAACGTATCTTACTGAATGCATGGGTTAGTGACTAAACTGTGTGAATGTCTGAATCCGTCTGTTTGTTGGTGTGTAAGTGGATGCATGGATTTGCGAATAGCTACATGAGTGTGTCCCACTCGCCTGAAGCTGGGGCAGTCTTCAGTACGGGACCATGACGAACGCGGTAGTAGCGTTCGCTAGCGCCCCCCTCCCCCTCACAAAAACTACATTTCCCAGACATCCTGCTTCCGGGTAGGCGCGCGCACGCGTTGATGACGCGCCTGCCCGGAAGCCTCATATGCCGGAGGGCGGCGGTGAAGTGGTGCTGCGAATTCTGATCTACAGACGACGGAGGCAGAGAAGCCCACGCTGACGATATCAGAGACAACGAAAACATACAGGGCGGTAAGGGTGACGTAGTCACCACTCTGAGAGGGGGCATAGGTGGCCATGGTTCCAAGCCTTGCGTTTTGACCTTGACTTTGATACAAAAAGCTTCTAAATCCACTCGTATAACGTTCAAGGATTTACTATTCAAGGTGGTTAGAAGAGGAGTATTGCTGAATTATACGTTTGCTGTCATATGAGCAGTCGAAGAGTGCTTGGCATGAAAGGTTAATGTTGACACCGTTATTATTCATTTGTGATGATGAGTATTGCTAAGGACTTATGTGGTTCTTGTGATCTTTCTTCCTAGCAGGGGCAGTGGTGTGAGTTACTCTCAACCCCCTCTGTGATGCAAGTGTCAACATTCATTGTGGTGGGTACAGTCTGAGTGAGTGAGCATGTGTGAGTAGTGTGAGCGTTTAGATTGTTGATACTTATCATTTTGTATTATTCTCATTTGCATATAAATAGCCTCCTTAGGATATGATACCTTCATCAAAGAACTGGTCTGCAGGAAAGCAAGTTCTTTATTTTCTTTACAGGTAGTTACTGTACCGTATGTGTTGTGATTCTTAATAAGTGTGCTAAAAGAAGTGGAACCGGCCTTTACTTGTATTTCTTGTGTTGAAGGTCTCCCTCCCCGCTGTCCCCATCATTTCCTTCCCTCGCTTAATCCCTCCTACCCTCTGCGCTGTTATAGCATCAGAGAGTGGAGCGATTGAGAGGTGGACCCATTTGAGCAACGCACCGATCCTGGGAGTTTGGAGTAAAACCTTGACAGAATTCGCAGCCCAAGAATTTATTCTCTCCTGATCGGTGTTGGTTGATAATGGCCACCCTAGATGATGTAATGGCGGCCTTGGTTATGGTTCAACAGGAATTAGCTGCCTCTAGGGCAGAAACCGCGGCCTTACAAGATCGTGTTGATAAATTGCAGAGGAATCCGTTTGATGTGAGTGCTGGAAGAGGTAGTGGTGCTACTTGGTCCTCAGGCACCTTTGCAGGTGCAGCAGCCCCGTTATCGGTGGAATTTCCCACGCCCATACCATTGGTGGCCCCTGAAAGGTTTACAGGGGATGAGAGCAAAATACAGGTGTTTATGATACAGGTGTTGTTGCACTTTACGTGTAAACCTAGGGCGTTTCCCACTAATCAAGCGAGGGTAGCCTTCCTTATTTCATATTTGGCGGGAGATGCCGCCTTGTGGGCCGTCCCGTTGGTTCGTAATGATGATCCTCTGTTACACGATTGGGACGGTTTTAGAAGAGAGTTTGAGAATATCTTCGATAGGAGATCCCATAGTTTCTCAGCCGATAGAGAGTTATTGGAGCTGAGGCAAGGTAATAAAGATCTAGTGGTGTATTTAAATGCTTTTCAGAGGTTGATATCAGAGACGGGATGGCCTGAGGATAAGAGGGCAGCCTTGTTTCACCAAGGATTACGAGATGAGCTCAAAGATGTGATAGCTCAGGTAGATCCTCAACCAGCCACGTGTACTGATCTCATTAATCTGGCCTTGAGGTTAGACAGTAGAATAAACGATCGCCGGACCGACAGGAGAAGATCTGATCGGGTTTTTACTAGATACGAAAAACCAAGGTTTCCTAAGTCTAGCACGGCTGGGGAGTCAGAACCCATGGAGATAGGTACTGTAAGGGCTCCTTTATCGCAAGAGGAGCGTGAGCAAAGACTTAAGAATGGGCTATGTTTGTATTGTGGCAAGAAAGGCCATTTTGTAAGGGATTGCCTAGCTAAACCTAAGAATAAACCCGGGTTTGATAGTGTGAGGGCTCCCGTCCCCCCTAAATCGGAAAACTAGAATGCTCAAAAGTAACAGGAGGGAGCTTTTTGAGCGGCTTGGTAATCCCTTCCACTCTGGATATACAGGTGAACACAGCAGGACATTTTAGAATCCCTATCCAAATCCACTTATCAGAAGGGTGGAGAGATCTGGAAGCTATGATAGATTCAGGGGCCACTGGGCTGTTTATGGACGAGGCGTTGGCTATGGTATTGCAGTTGTCATTACTTAAGAAAGAAGTGCCTGAACCGGTTTTGGCCATAGATGGGAGGGAATTGATCACGGGACCAATTGGTTTCTCCACAAGAGAATTATTAGTACGCTGTGCTCCTCAACATGTAGAGTCCCTAAGCTTTAACATCATACGAGCACCTCAGTATGGCATTATTCTGGGGTTGCCTTGGTTGATGAAGCACAATCCTGCCATAGATTGGGTGGCCAAGACTGTATTTTTTAACTGCCCGGAATGCAAGGTACATTGCAGCCAGGAAAACAGGGATCTGCCGGTAAAAGCCTTAGCCACACTCCTTCACATTGCTACCACAGCTGAACAGGACATAACCCTACCCAAAGAGTACAAACGATACAGGGAAGTGTTCAATGAGCAACAAGCCAATGTGTTACCTCCTCATCGGACGTACGACTGTCTGATTGATCTAGTGCCAGGTGCTGTAGTTCCATGTAGTAGGATCTATGCTCTCACGGATAAGGAAAACGAGCATCTCAAATCATATCCGGATCAGTATTTGGCGAATGGCTTTATAAGGCCATCCAAGTCCCCTGCAGCTTCCCCTTTGTTTTTCATACCAAAGGCTAACGGGGAAAAACGCCTGCATCGATTTTAGGGCCTTGAACCACATTACCGTTAAGAACAGGTACCCCTTACCTTTGATTCCAGTCCTACTGGACCAGGTGAAAACTGCTCAAATATACACACAATTGGACTTAAAAGGCGCTTATCACCTAGTCAGGGTGAGGAAGGGAGATGAGTGGAAGACAGCGTTCCGCACTCGTTTTGGGTTATATGAATATACAGTGATGCCCTATGGGCTATGTAACGCTCCCGCTGCTTTTCAGTTCTTTTTGAACGAAGTGTTGCGGGAGTATCTGGACGTCTTCACAGTAGTCTATATAGACGATATCTTGATATATTCTGCTTCAGTGGACCAGCATTATCAACACGTGTGTCTGGTCCTGCAAGCCTTGCGAGACAATGGTCTGTTTTGCAAACTCACTAAATGTGAATTCAGTGTTCAGAGGGTGGAGTTTTTAGGAGTAATCATTTCACCACAAGGTCTGGAAATGTCTGATCGGAAAATAAAAGCCGTAACGGATTGGCCACAACCAGTTAATGTGAAGGAGGTTCAATGTTTTTTAGGCTTCGCCAATTTTTACCGAAGATTCATTCCTCAGTTTTCAAGGGTGGTCACACCAATAACAAGGTTGTTACGGAAAACCATTACATTTGAATGGACTGCCGAAACTGAAGCCTCCTTTTCTCAGCTGAAAAGGGCCTTTACCTCAGCCCCTGTTTTGGTCCACCCAGATCCTGAGAAGCCGTTTGTAGTAGAAGCTGATGCGTCAGATATGGCAGTGGGGGCAATACTATCACAAAGGAGTGAGAAGACAGGACAGCTACATCCTGTAGCCTACATGTCTCGCAAGCTAAATGAGGCAGAAACTAGGTACACCATTGCGGAAAAAGAGTTAATGGCCA